>JBBPUL010000003.1:130266-145137 GCA_038094675.1 Spongispora temasekensis
TACTTCCACAGTATTAAAGATCAGAAAACATCCAACGAATAGGGGCAACTGGAAGCGACATGACCATATCCTTCACAATCTACGCAATACGGTTCCGAGCTGGGCCTCATAGCGCGTGCGAGTGGCGCGGGCGCGTCTTCTTTCAGCAGATCGCATGTGAAGATATCATGGCCCGGCCTCTCACAAATTTCACAGATGTCCTCGCGCGAGACAGGATGTACATCATCGTCACTGATGATCACCGTCGACGCGCTGGACACCGGCCGTTGTGCCAAGTCCGCCGCGTCCGTGCTGTTCTTTGACGACGACTTGGACCGAGATAGCTTCCCTTTCAGTCGCTCAACCTCTTGTTCAAGCTCATCCTGTGGACTACATTGAGTATCGGCCAACGTTTCTTGTACGTCGACGCACTTCGCGGTAAATCTGTGCGTACAAATCAGTCAAAAATCGGCCATAAAGACGGTCCTTAAAATTACCTTGGATTCAATGAGTGTCTCAAGCTCACTTATTTCCTTGTTGAGCTAGATACTTGTCAGCTTCGCTCGGCGTGCTAGCAGTGGCATATTCACATCGTGCGTTATTCGAGCCGTCTTCATTTCGGCTTCCCCGAGTCGTTTGCGGAGTTGCTCCAGCTCGCTCTGCAATGCATAAGATTGCAAATAGATGCGATACAAGTCAAGACTTACTTCGTATTTTGTCTGGAGATCCAAGGGGAGGACCGAAGAAGTATCGCCAGCATCAAGGGCAGCTTCCTGTTTCAACAGGCTCTGTTCAACGTTGTCTTCCAATATCTTGAGCTCCTGCATAGAACATCAAGATACAGAAAATAGTAAATATTTAGGACCAACTTCTCGCAGTTGATCCGTCTCGGATATCAAAAGCGTATTTTCGGCCTCTAACAACTTGTTGCGTTGAGTGACGACCAGTGTCTCTTTCTGCAGTTCCTGCACAATGTGCCTGTGAATCCCTGTCTTAGTATGTGCGACTGGCTGTATTCAAACGGCATACTTGAGTCCCTTGATCTCATCTGATTCGTATTTAGATGGTGACTTGGTAGATTCATGTAGACCGTTCACCGGCACTTCTCGGTTTAGTCTCTTGCGGAGACCATCCACTTCTGACGATCGCTCGTCCAAAGCCATGCGCAATGACTGAACCTCAGCCTGTTTATCCTCGAACATTAAGCGCCAGCGCGTATCCTGCGACGGGAATGAATAAAATTAACACGGATTGATGGTTACTCACCTCTGCATTGCTCATCTTCGCGTCGGCTAGTGAGGCTGACCGTGATAGTTCGAGCTCGTCTTTCAGGTCTCGAATCTCATCCATTAACTGAGCGCGTTCCGTGGCAGTTTGATGGGGGACCTCTGCGATCTTCAGGGACATGTTATTGGCGCTTATGTTAGCTGCCTTTCAGAAAGATTAGCGATAAAAAGAGGACAAGGACGCCAACATACTGCAGCATCCGTACGAAGAATCTCGATTTCAGCTCTTGCATTCTCTAATGCAAGAGTGCACTCTCTCAGAGCCTCTTCAACTTCCTCGATGCGACCCTTAGCTAATGCTTCGGCCTTTGCAACCTGCTCTACTGCCTTGAGACCTTCAGCCAATTCATTCCGCATAGAATCCTCCTTCTCCTTAAAGCGCTTGATTCTCTCCTTCGCAGCAACATCTTCCTTTTCCGCTGCCGCACGGGCATCCTCGAGAGTATCCTCCATTGAAGCAAGCTTTCTCTGAAGGTGTTGGATCTGTTCTCGGAGTGTTTCGTTGTCGATTTCGAGAGCTGAGGTAGCACGCTGTGCCGCAAGGCCAGGTGAAGGGGGAGCTGCTGCCTTTCTCAGTTGCTCTTCGAGCACGATGATTCTGTCCTCCATTTCATACCGTCTCGAGTCTGCGGCACTAAGCCGCTCTTCGTAGAGTGCAATCGTTTCCTGGCGAGCTGCGTTGTGAAAACCAAAAATCTGAATGAAAAAGTCCTCACTTGTCCTGCTTGACGAAGTTCATCGATCTGTAACCCCAGCTCTCTCCGCTCCACATCAAGTTCAGTCGAGATCTTTTCTACCCGCGCCCCCAAAAGACCGATTTCAGCATTCTTCGCCTTCAGAAGTGTGTCGCTCTCGTGCTCTGCGCCCTCCTTAGCTTCAATAGCATCCTTAAGACTCCGAACTAACGCTTCAGTAGTTTCAAGTTTAGCTTGCAACTCGTTCAGACGCGCTTCGCCTTCCACTTTAGTTCGTTCCAAATCCGCATTAACCTGCGCATTCGAGCGTTCGAGAGTTTCCACTCGTGAGTCCTTCTCAGTCAACTTGCGCTCCATCGCACGTAACTCCTTCTCTGTTTCTGCGATGGTGTTAAAAGCGGAATCGCGATCACTTTCTAGAGATCGGCTTTGTTCAAGATCTGAACGAAGAGAGGTAACCGTTTCCTGTAACGATGACCTTTCTTTCTGGAGCACTTCTAAGCGGGCAGTGAGAGCCGATAACTTGGTTTCGTACGCCTCGATTGCGCCAGCATCGACCGTAGAGTGAATCAAGGAAAAGGAAGAGTCAGAGTGAACGTCTGTCGACTCAGAAATTGTCGAGTTGCCTAATAGCTGGTTGATCCTATCCTGCAGTGCCTGACTGGAAGCGGTAAGATCCAATGATGAAGGGGGACGGTTCTCTTTTAGGTTGTCGTCGTGCGTTAGGTCATCGTCGAGCGAGCTAAAGGATATCGATCGTACGGGAGATGCAGGCGGTGGCATAGCGACCGCGCTGGGTACACGGGGTCTAGGCGGATTGAGGGAAGCTCTGGGTTTATTTCCTTGCACGAGGGAGCCATTAAAGGAGGCGAGAGCTTTGGTTGCACTGGCTTTTGGAGTAGTAAAGGGCGAATCAGTCGATCGCGCGCCGCCGTCCGCATCGAGAGGGGCTCGCGATGGGGACGATGGTGCCTTGAGAAAATAGTCTGACTGACTAGGGCTTGAGCGGGAATTCAACTGTCTGGCTGTCAAGCCAACGTATTTGGAAGCTCGTGATCCGGAAGTAATCCTTGCCTCCAAGGCTGGCAAAGGTCGAGGCTGTGATTTTCCGATTGCAGCGACGGGCTTGGGTTTGCGTGCAGCTGGTGTGCTACCTGGTGTGACGCGACCAGACGCTCCCAGCGGGTTCGTCCCATAGGGTGTGATTCGTCCCAACGAAGCAGAGGGAGTCATGCGCCCGGCATTGATGGTGTAGGGAGCCGACGGGGTGACGCGACCAGAGACGGAGGACGTTATGCGTTCACCGCGGGACGATGCAACGGAGACCGGGCGGCAACCGTGGCCCACGGTGGGGGCAGAAAGTTTGGTGGCAGCCACAAATACGCCGCAATTTGGAGGGCAGGTAAAGTATCGTACTCTGCATGGCGGCGTCAGGGAATACAAGGACGGGGGTCTCTGAGACGCGCAAGACTTACCCATTGACGGATCCGTCGTTTTTGCCCTTGCCTGCAAAGCCTCCACAGAGCTCCACACCCGCCCAGAGGCCGGGCTTGGCGTCGATCTCCCCAATGTAGCGCAGGGTACCCTCGTAGCCGAGTGACTCGATCCTGACGTTGTCACCGATCTCGAAGGTGTGGCCAGCACGGCTGACGCTGCGGGGAAAGGCATCGGACAGGCGACTGGGGGGGCGCGTGGCCGAGGGTGTTTTGGCGCGAGGCGGGGGTGCGGAGGTGACGGAAGAGGGTCGGCTCGCGACGGAACGTCTGCCGGACTGGTGGAGGGCAGAGAAGGAGGACTTTGGGGAGGTGCGGTGTTGTGCCGGATCGTTTGCTCTGATGGCCTCTGCAAACGCACGGGATGCAAAGTCGTCTGCGTCGGGGATGGGCTGGGCAGCGACGGTGGAGGAGGAGCGAAATCTTCCGCCGGGTGTGGGTATTCCGCTCGTTTTCCCGGGCACCGTTCGCGTTCTCCCCGGCGTGGCGGCCATCATCATTTTATGGCGCACAGGCCATCGCAAATATTTCTCGCTTCACACGCGCACTCAGACAGAATAGATCACGTGATGCCATTACACAGTCCCTATCCATACTAGCCGCGCTTCTTCGACACACCGACCGTCTTCCCGCGACGACCTGCCAATGTGTCAGCCCCTGTCTGTCTCGCCCCCAACACCGCTCACCGGTCGTTTTGGTGTGCTGCCCACGCACTCTCAGTCCCCAAAAGTGTCGCAGACCACGGTGTGCCCGGATCTTTTTCAGCCGCTCCAGATCGTCGCGCAGCTTCGAGTCCACGCCGTTTGACAGTATCTGGTAGTCCTTGCCGTCGACAATGTCTTTTTGTCGGTTCAGGAACCACGTCGGAATCTTGAACTGCGTCGGGTTCTGAATGATAGTCACGATGCGCTCGAGCTCGTCAGAGTTGAGCTCCCCAGCACTGCACCGTGTTCAGTGTTCCTGCACCTGCCTCCCCAATGACACTCACCGCTTGCTGAGATCCACATCGGCCTTCTTGCACACGAGATTGGCATAACGACGACCAACACCCTTGATCTCCGTCAACGCATACATAATCTTGCGCTTGCCGTCAACATTGGTGTTTAGTAGACGCAGAATGTGCTGAGGGCGCGTGAGAATGGTCCCGATAAACAAAACGATTACATACTTGAAATTGCTGGTGAGGTTCGGGCACGACGAGCGACATGGTGCGAGTGCCTGAGTAAATGGTATCAGTTCCACATCCAACCTGATGTCACCCATCCAACAGAAAGACTCGTCTCCCTGGAGTTGTTACGCACGCAGGATCCAGTCCGCCACTCGTGTGCCATGTCCATGTCATAGAAATAGTCTCACCTTGGTAAAATCGGTCTTGAGGATGTTTTCCTGCCGTCCTTGAGGATTGCTGCAAGGCTCGTTCGTCTAAGCTGAGTTTCAATACAGTGGCAATTACCGAGATTTTGGTCACGTGAGCACGTGGGCTGAGACGCGCTCCGAGTACAAAACTCAACTCAATGCCAATAACGACGGTCAGCGAAGTTCAGATGTCATTTGCGTCTTGTCTCTGATTCTCCTTCAAGTGCGATTCTACAGAGACCCTCAGGACCCAGATTGACGCAGCCCGCAAGAAAGTCGCCCTCGATGAGACCGAAGTTACTTGGGACACTATCGCGCAGGGAATTCTCCATCTGACTCACCTCTGCAACAGTGGTGGATGCGAGTTTCCTTTCGAAATGGTCGCTGGAATTCGTACAATGTCCAGACCATTGAACAGTGCCCTCAATTCGGAGCGTACTAGGCTGTCTGGCGCTGCGGTCGAGCTTCTTACGGCATTAGCTACTGGCCTGGGCTCCTCATTTGAGCCTCTGGTCTCTCAGTTCATTCCGGCCTTACTCGTATTATGTGGTCGGACGAACAAGGTTTTCACCTCTCGTGCCAGGGCGTGCGTCCTCGCTATCATTCAACAAACTCGTCTCCCATCTCTCTTACCATACCTTGCCGAGCTTGCCAATCACAAGTCTGCTTTTTCTCGGTTGATAGCAGCAGAGGCTATTCTGGCTTGTCTCAACTGCATCAATCCACCTGACCTCGAAAAAGAGACACGCGCCCGCATCGTGGAGGATTTCATAAAATTGACAGCGCGCGATGCCAGTGCAGACGTCCGCAAGACGAGCAAGGAAATTTTTAAAGCTTACAAGTTATTGATGCCCAACAGAGTAGACAAGTAGGTTGATGAAGTCTGACTTGTGAAGTGGGCTGACACATTTCTGTAGCTTCATTACTCCGCTTACCCCTGTCGTAAAGAAATATCTCGACATACATACTGGTCCGTCAGGCAGTCAGCCTGCAGGACAGAAGCAAACCAGCCGACCTTCCAGTCGTACAAACAATGCAGCAGCGGATATGGGACCGCGAGCTACAGCCTCGACGCTTTCGAAGCCCCTTGTCCGTCCAGCCCCGCATGACCCGGTTCATGGCACGCGACAATGTCCCGTGGCTCATGTTCCCCCGCCCATAATTGACACTCGTGCGCCTCGCCAAAGAACTGTATCTCAAATGCGGCGCGACGCTCCTGAACCTCGTAACCTGCAGCTCAATGTGCAAGCGTCTGGCGCCGCGCAACGTTGTGCAGTGCCGACATCCGCTCCTACTCACCAGGCTGTGCGGCATCCTCTGCCAGGTCCTGCCCGAGCCCCGCCTGGTCGGAATCCATCGTCAACAACAGGTCCTCAGCGCCCTCCACCTATGCAACTCAAGTTCAACCCACCTGATCGACCCAACGTGACAGGCAACGGTGCTAAAAGGGTACCGCTCCCATCTGCACCCGTGGAGGGTAGCGCTAGTGAGCAGAGTGCAGGGACTGCGAAATCAGCTACCATTGTCGATAGACCTCGGCCTAAGCCCCCTACTCGACGTGCAGAAGCTGTGGCTCCTGGAAAGTCGGTGGTTGGACGGGACGGCACTCGGTCAGTTTCATCGACCATCAAGCCAGCTGGAACAACGTCAGGTCAACGCACCCATAAACCATCAGGCCAAGGTGGATCAAGCAACCCCAACAAGGCAGCACCTCGGCAGCGTCCCGTAGGGAATGTGCAAAAAAGCACACGCCCACTGGTTGAGACCGAGCGGAAGGAAACATCACCGACCCTTGTTCCCCTACCACCGAGCCCATCGATACCACCTACAGAGATACCCCTGCCGCCGTCGCCTGACTGCACACCACGTCGTTCTGATCATGTCACAACGAGCACACCTATCCCTGCCAAAAAACCGTCGGAGCATCCTCTGGATCAGGGCGAGGTAGACAATCCCACGACACCCATCACTACTCTTCTTTCTTCCATTCAGCGCGGCTTTCTCTTCACGCCATCTTCACCACTTTCGCCACCCCAAAACTATCTTGCTATGATTACTGGTGATTCACCCGGGAGAGCTGTGAGCGATCTCACGAAAGGTCTATCAACGAGAACGCCTTCGTGTATGCCGCTCGGTGTTGTAGATGGCATAGATAGACACGCGCTGAAGGATCTCAATTTGTCGTAATGCTAGTAGTTATGTAGTTCATTGGCGAGACGCGTCGCGTTTGTGGCGTGTTGCGTGAGAACCGGATATTCTTCGTCGCCAACTCACATTGACAAAGAGATCGTGAAGGTCGTCTCCATCCCCGTCGTTCAACAGCCAAAATGGCCACCGTCCTCAACCGCCGCCCCCTCGGAGCCCGCCAGCACCTTCAGCAGCTGATCGCGAACTCACCCCAAAAAGCTCGAACTCCCTCGGCGTCATTCAAGCGGCCGCGTTCCCCGGAACCCGCTGGAGATGCACCTGCCAGCCAGACGAATCCAAAGCGTGTCAGGGCGGCTCATACAGACTCCAACGTCGCTGTTCAGCCAGACGAGGAGCGCAAGGACAAAGACCAGCGGCGGCAGGCGCGTGAAGCAGCGAGGAGCGAGTTCCGCGTCAAGTACACGCGCGCGTTTCCTTCATGGGCATTTTATTTTGATCTGGATCATCTCGATCCAGACTCTGCAGCCCTAAGAAACTCGCTGGCGTCCAGGGTGACCCAACTTGGTGCCGTATGTCTATACAACCTCTATTCTTAATTCTTGATGACGACCAACATGCCCCAATCCAGCGGGTCGAGGACTTTTTCTCAAATGAAATTACCCACCTGATCACCAACCAACCAATACCTGCTGAAGACACACACACGAACAAGGAGAATGACGCTCGCAAGTCGCGTGGTGCGAGCTCGCGCATGCCACTGTTGCTCAGAAGTCCTATAAAGCTCAGAGGACGGTGAGGCTTGCCACTGCGTTGAGTATCCTTTAGTTTTTACGTTGTTTCTGCAGTGGTCTCGAGGACAGCAATCCACAGAACTTTAATCTCGTTGAGAAAGCCCAGGCTTTTGACATGAAGATTTGGAATACCAGTAAACTGGACAGCATATTGGAAAGATGTGATGTTCCGGCACCAGTATCCACCAAGCATCCACCGGGAGCCTTACTGGCCACCACGACCACCAATAACCAACGAAATCTCACCCGCTTGCTTGCATCGGAGCGTCTGCATGGAACCACGGAGCGCGATCCTACTCAAAAACGTCACGATTTCCGGTACTTCTCGAAGAATAGCTATTTTGTCTTGGTAGAGGACTTGAAGCAAGAGTTGGCGACTATCCATACTCTCGAATATCCCATTCACAAAGGGCGCGATGGCAAGGAGCGTGGTGCCTGGCCCATTCTCTATTGTCACCCCCGTTCCCGCGGTCCATTTATCGAATTCGATGAAAGGGAACGCCGTCGCTGGGAAAAGACGCGAAGCACCGAAGAGGACAGAGAGATGGAAAGACAAGAGCGCACAGCAAGGGAGCTTCGACGACAGAAACAAGCTCAGGCACAAATCCTTGCTCGCAAAACAGGTGATCTTCGCCGTTCCGTGTCGATGAACAATCTACACCGTCAGGTTGCGAATGCAGGGGCGGAGGACTTCATTGACTTGGATGCGGATTTTCCGGATACACAAGCTTCCGCTAACGCATCCGGATACTTGCCATCAACGAGTGCTTACATCGCCGCTTCGGGAAATAGTGTTGGGATCACTTCGACAACAGGCACCACTTCTGCTGGTGGCGGAGCTCTACGAACTCTTGATTTACCTGCAAACTTGCGTGGGCGAATCCAACAACAAGTCGTCACCTCTCGCAGAGTGTCTACCTTGGCCACCGGAAAAGATAATCGACAACCCGATGCCATGGGACCGCCAGATGGCATTCCTAATCATCCCAAGACCTTTCTTAGAAAAAGTCGTAGCACGAATACCCTACGACTCCCTAAGCGCGATGAAGGGAGTAAACCAGGTTACTGTGAGAGCTGTAGAGTGAAATTCGAAGATTTCGAATACGTGAGTCTTTTTCATGTCAGTCCCCCAGGTGTCATGGTGTTGATGTTCAACAGCACATCCGAGACCGAAGACATCGCAAGTTTGCCAATGATGATTCGAATTACCTCCAGCTGGATTTTGTCCTCAACCGTGTTCAACGCCGTACTCTGGAACAATATAAGGAGCAAGAATGCCAGAATTTGACTAGGGGTGATCAGGAGACGTATCCTGAAGACTATCCGGATTACCCAATGTGTTCTTCCCCGTCGCTCCCTGCCAAAGGAAACGACGACGATGACCTGTGGGCTGGTGACGTGGACGCCGATGAAGATGTTGTTCTAGATGTCTGAAGACCCACCTTCAGCCCTGTATGGTGTATGACCTGTTGGTTTCGTTTCGCTGTTTGACCCATCGGCTGTACCTCAGCGACGAATCCCAGGAAGGATGATCACGACTACGAAGGTAATGATAGACATGCGGATTCTTTGTCTTATTAGGATACCAATGATAACCACGATCAATTTGGTAACAATCTCGTCTCCGTTCTGTCACCACGTTGAATGTCGAGTTGTAACCTCATGTTATATCGGCGCGCTTGCGATGTTCTTGTCTGTGCCATCGCCGCCGAAATTGGAAATCGGCAACACGTAAATCTCAGCTTCAGGGGGCTCTTATCTTGATTATTGTTCGCGTCCATTAGGACCAAACATGAGCAAGCAGAGCTCCGCACTGTTGATAATGATTACTCTGGCTATAGAATAGACATAGGACATAGATAAAAGGAAACGCAGGCAGAAGCTCCACCCCAGGCCCCTTACTCGTGTGATTCCACTTCGTCTCAGGTTGGCTATTAGGCCACTTCGTTTTTGCGCACGCTTGCTACTACAGCAAATATCATATTCATCTTGACAGGCCAACTAAACGCCGCTAAAGTTGAGCCGCTCCGATCGCAATTTTATCGCAGTTTTCTCTGTCCTTGGCTTTTGACCTGCCACTGGTTGTCTTATCGGTGGATCTCCCATGTCATGCAGCTGGCTACTGGTGTGTGAAAGGCACGCCGGATCGTTTAGATGAGCCAACGGCGGGAGGAGCAAACACCGACCCACGGTAACATGTCATGCGTCATGGAATGATACGTCTTCGTCGGCCGCCGCCGTAGGCGCGAAGCCTGGCCGCTGCCACGCGTTGAGCGACGACGCCGGTCGCACAAATTGGCGGACTCCAAGTTGGATGATCGGGTTGTAAGCGGCAAAACGTTCCTATTAGATGGGACTCGCTCCAAGTCTGGCCATGGGCCCTTGCAGGGTTCAACGTACAGTCTAAGGTGTGTTCACGCCACGAACCCATCAATGACCAGCATTCTGCATCCAGCTGGCACAATATAATTTCCGAGCGAAGCCATCGATACCGAGAGCGTTGGTCTGTCTACCAAAGGATAAACGGCTGCCTGATTTAATATAATTAAGTGTCGGGAATAATAGTGCTGAGAGTGGAAGCTACTTTACGTAAGGAATCGAAGAAAGCCACCACTCGGTCCCAGGCCACCATACAACGATCATCAACCCGTAGAAATGCACCTGTTTGGATCATTTTATGGAAGATGGATCAACACACATATGCCTCCAGCATGAATCCACCATTTTTGATACCATGAGTGTAGCATGAGAAGCTGCGAGGGATCCACAAAACTACACATACTAAATTTGGCATCTCCTTCTTGGTTACTAAATCAAAAATGTAAAATAGCAACACCATTGGAATCGGGAACTCATGGGGCCCAGGCCACGTATTTACCGTCCGAAATCGATCATGAGACTAATTTTATAAGGTGTAGCGCACTTGGAAAAGTTTGTACACTTACACCATCGAAGCCGAGCGGATAAAATTGTCCGAAGGGAAATGACGGCAGATTCGGTCGCCTCAAATGGGCTCAAAGTCTCAGAATTCGTGCAAGGGGAAGGGCGTTCTATGATTATGCTTGCTTGAACTTCTTGCAGTGCAACACGTTCGGTCGAATATCACCGAGTGCAATGATCAACTACTTTACCAAATATGTGGTGTGACAGGTCACGTCACGCCTGTAAGTAAGTTCGACCAGCTTGCGGTGCAGGATTGCTTTACGCACCCGACTTGTTTGCGCTGTGCTGTCCTGCTTTTGATCTGTCGTCCCGGGAGGGGAGCGATTACCATCCAAGCCACAGAATACCCGCGGTCACAGTCCGGCGTCGCTCGGTTGCGGCAACAACAATTCTTCCAGTCCCATTCTTGTCTCTGGGCCAATAATTCTTCACCGTTGGTCTCGGGTACATCCAAGGTATTCCGTAATATCAGCTGTATTCGCTTCACGTGCCATTCTAACATTTTCTTTGGATCTCCTCTCAAATGCCAGTAATGACTGACTCTCCAGAAGAACTGGACTCGGCAGAGGAACTCAACGACGATACTCAACTCACGATACGAATACCAAATCCAAAGGTCTACATGGCCCGCCAATCACAGTGGAAAGGCCGACGAGGGAAACCACGCTGTGACCGCTGTCGCAAGGACAATCTCAAGGTGTGATCCAATGGTCCAGTTGCTGATTTACGTCGTGACCCTTGCCTAGTGTGACAGAGTACTCCCAACATGTAACAATTGTTCTTGGGCCAATGGTCGGGAGTGTATCTA
The DNA here is from genome assembly GCA_038094675.1 of Spongispora temasekensis. Taxonomy (NCBI): domain Eukaryota; kingdom Fungi; phylum Basidiomycota; class Agaricomycetes; order Boletales; family Boletaceae; genus Spongispora; species Spongispora temasekensis. The sequence continues at coordinate 141,766 of JBBPUL010000003.1, forward strand.
CACCCCAATGCCTACACCTGCACATCGAGGCATTCCCCGTTGTGATAGATGTCGCAATCGAAATCTCAAAGTGAGTGCCATGGATAATGGTAGATAGAATTGCACCCTCACATGAGGCAACCTAGTGCGACCGTAATCTCCCTGTCTGCAATCATTGCGCCGAGGATTCCAAGACAGAATGTAACTATACTCCCAAAAAGCGACACAAGGTTCCCTCGGACCACGGCACTATTCGGGACAAACAACCCACGCCTTATGGTGCCAAAACAGCCTCTTTTTTGGTTTCCGATATACCATCTAGCGAAGAGCCAGCCTCTCTCCCACGTAATGGCCAAGGGGAATCCGGAGATGGTCACAGTTTCTATGGACAAAATGTGGCGTCGTCGTCGTCGTCATCATCATCATCATCACAACATCGCCGCGCGAAGGGATCCCTGTCTGAATCCTCGCGAAGAGATGACTCGTCATCGCGCAAACATGTAAAGACACCGGAGCCTAGTGGACGCAGAACCGCAGCAAGCTCGTCGCTTCCTGTATTGGCTCCTCGCCCGTCCCTGACTACAAACAAATTGTCCTTCATTTCACATTCCTTCCCCACCGATCAGGGACCAGTTATCTCGAAGCCTTTGGTAGAGCCCTGGGTGCATCACTTGTTTGCGCCACTTCCAGATGACATTGTCCAGAAAATCAGCAACTTGAACCCGGTCGAAATGCCCAGTAGAGTGCTTTTTGATGAAAATTTCGCACGCTTCTTGGATGGCCTGCCACCCGAATTATTGGAGACAGCGGCTCTTACGCCAGAAGTATATGCTGCGGTCTGTCGATTTTTGAAAGGAAGTGATGCAGAAAATCTTTCAGACCGTTTGAGGCAGTGGGTCTCTTTCCACCACATTCGGTTTGGGTCAATAAAGTACAACCTCCTGTTAACTCCCCGGGACCCATTTTTCCAACTGCCGGCCTCTGAGGAGGAAAAGTTGCAGAAGGACTACATCAGCCACATCGATAACCATTCCAGCCTATCGATGTCTACTAATTCTGATGCTATCACCCACGATCTGGCTGGATTTGAGTGGACCAGAGCGTTCGAGAGGCTCCCGGTCCGCAACCAAATATACGACATACTTGTGTATGCGCATCGTACTCATGGATCATCCACGTACATGGTTTCGGAAACACGACGCATTGGTATGGTGGGTTGTCGGTACTATCATTTCCTCTGGAATTCACTAATAATATATTATTTCCTTGGTGCCTAGGCTGCTATAACTTGGCCGATGATCGAGACATTTGTCCAACTTTGTCCGTTATGCAGCCTGCGGAACAAGTGAATGCCTCGTACTCCGTCAGTGTGGATCACGAATCTCGTGCTGCTTGCGACGAGAATGCTGGTAGACATTAGAGCCTGCGAAAGGAGTATGGTCACTGCAGTACCGTCGTGGCCTAATTGTATTTGGTGGCAGTTCATTCGCACAATCTCTCTTTCTTTCAGGGCTGTAACATAACATTTGGCAGTGTGATCCGCAATACCACGTATCTAAATCAGTCTGTGACGTCAGACTACCCAGGAAAATTTATGCATGAACGGAGAGAACCGACACAGAAGATATTCTATTACTGACGTCTAGGTAAATATTAGCTATCTAGTAAGAATCAAAAGCGCTGAACTAGAATGGTGACGTCGTCTATCCACTTGTCGTCCATCTCCAGAGTTAGGGTACGTGAAGCGAGATGAGTGTCTTCTCCGCCGATGGCGTCGCGTAGGAGGTCAAAAGCGAGGTTCCTACTATACTCCTTCCACCGTCTGAGGGAGTTGCTCACAACGCGAACCCACCTGGTTGCTAACTCGCTTTCCGAGAGTGTCACGCCGATATTATCATAAAGGTCTAGGAGTCCGTCAGAAGACAGAATCAGGAAGGACTCTTGGCTGTCGGCCGGTGTGTCAAACACGCAGTGGTGCACGTCCGGAATGCCCGATACATATGGGGGCGTCAAGATACGATTGGCATACTCTCCCACAACCGAAGGCGACAACCAATCGGGTGCGTAATCTCCAAAGGCTCGGCGCGTGTACACGGAGGGAACCTTCAGCCATGTGTCTCCGATAGCTGTGCGAACGGTGCAGGGTCAGACAACGCCAGAAGAAAAAAAAAATATTGCTGTGGGCTCACCGCGTGTAGGTGCAAGGTAACCGATGACCCTGTTCTCTGAGATACACAAACGTTCACCTGGATGCTCGTGCATGATACGCTGGCGTTCTAGTGGGTTGCCGCCATTGTGCAGCGAGTTTACGACGTATCCAGACCACTCTCCCGAAGCTGTTTTCTTCCCGAGTACTGTGATCGGACGGATGAGAAGGCGGACGAGACCCTTGTGCGAGAGAGAGCAGCGCACCTGCCTGAGAGTCCCCTAAATTGACGACCCATAAATGTTTCTTTGACGGATCTAGTAGCGAGAAGATGACCGTGGCACCTTGGGTGCACCGTGCAGAGATGATCTCCCATTCGGATTCGTGACGATGGATATATTCTCTAAGCTGCCCGGGACTCAACTCCCGGAGTCGGTCGTAAGGCAGAAAATCAAATAGATCCGAACGGATCGAGTCGTCCAGGTGCCTGACTGCGTTTGTGAGGGCTTCTGAGACCAGCTCAGGACTGCGGACCGCATCCCTGGAATTGTTGAGAAGCGTCTGAAGCGACATCCTTATCATTGAAGGAAGCTGTTTGCAGACGAAGTTCACCGTATCGTGTCCGCAGTGACCTACCAACCAACAGGGTCAGCGGGATCATCGTTCGAACGATCGAGAATTCGAATAATACCATCGTATACGGCATTGAACTGCCACACACCTCCGTGCAGGTCCCATTCCTCGATGCTGTATCTGTCTTGGTTGAGAGATACATATTCGGAGCATGGCTGGAATGTGACGCTATCGACCCCCGAGCAGGACGAGCGGGGCTCGGACAGTCGCTCTAGCTCGCTGTCTACTGCGCTCTTGGTAAGGACGTGGTACGTCCAGCGTTGCTTGCCACCACGACCGAGATCGGTGGTGTGGAAATCCTTCACTTCCTCCAACGCCTGGAGGTTTTCCGTAGACGTCGCTGCACTGAGGGCGATGACGTTATAAATCATGGAGATGAAACGATGCTGAAAAGTAGGCTGTTAGTTTGCCTGGAGGGACGATGGGGAAACGACATAGGGGGGGGAGGACCCTCTTTATATCTTGTCCCTCAACCCTCTTCACTCCTTTGCATGAAGGGGAGAATAAGTTCCCCGACTTCGTATGCAAGAACCTGCCTCTCCTCGGTGACCATGATCAGTGGCATGATCATAGGGGAGAAACTTCCTGAACCGATGTGAGCGAGGGCTGAGATT
>JBBPUL010000004.1:0-127994 GCA_038094675.1 Spongispora temasekensis
TGTACCTCCAGGGTTGAGGATAGAGCTTCTTATATTATGCCATGATTTCCCAATTGCTGGACATGCAGGACAACAGCACATATTATCTACAATATCTCAGCACTTCTTCTGGTCTGAAATGAAAAAAGAAATTAATGACTACATAGATCATTGTCAAATCTGTGTGCAATCTAAGACTTCATCTCAACCTCCAGCAGGAAAATTAACTCCATTACCCATTCCTAAACATCCCTGGGAGGATATATCCATCAATTTTATTTCAGGCTTCTCAACAGCCTGCATGCTATCTAGCATGCTAGCCATCTGGGATGCTGGGGGTTTCTGGGTGCACTGTGGCTTCAGTGATGGTTCTGTGGGATTTTGTGTATGTTGGACTTTTACTAGTTCGATTACCTTGAGAAATTTCTCCTCGAGTTTGACTTCCCTCCAAGCTGCCGACCGACCAGTTCAGGTCAGATTTCATCGACATTCTCCGCTCCTCCTCCGACTCGCCACAATCACTTTTTTCGTACTTATTCAAGTGGTGACTCTCTCGAGTTACCGGAGCTGCACAGCATGTCCACCCCACATACTTTCCAGTTTTTCTGTTCGGATGCTGTGCACTCCGAGTTCTTGGTTTCAATCGTCTTTTATTTGGGACCTCTTCTGCTCCTCCGCTGAGCCAACTTCATTTATATATGAAGCCCTGTGGAGAATGATCAGCAACTCGGACAATAACGGGTCTTCTCACTTCTTAAAGTGAGATTGGCAGTTCATGCCCACAACCAGGATAGATTACAGAATCTAAATTGCTTACCATTCGCCTAACATGATAAATCAAGTCTGTAACTTCGACCAATGATCGCCAGTACTACAAGGCTTTTTTTCTGCGTACCCTGTGAACGAAAGAAAGAAGGGGGCCAGTGGCTGAACATATACATACGAAAACCTGACCCTAAACCAGGTCGAGAATGTTATTCTCGAGTCATCATTAAAGAGAGCTTAATAACTGCAATGTGTTGCTATTTGATGCCTACCTTCGAGTGCTTTGTGTGAGAGGGTTCTTTCGTTCAGGCTCGGGAGTCGAAAGGTGTACCACTGCGCTGTGGAGCTAGGCTTGCTCCATGGAAACCAAGTTGTCGTGACAGAGCCTCGGAAAAGATAGCAGCCCTCTTCTCGGAAATAGGATATTGGTATCTTCTACGCGAGATGACCAGTGAAATGGAGATGAAAACAAGTCTGACCCCTTGCCAAGAACGAGAAGTTTGGGACACTTACTCGGCGAGAGTTATTTCGATGGAAAAATATCATTGGTCCAAACGAACGATGGAAAGGCCTTTTTTGTTTCCGAGTGGAAGCTGACCCTGCGAAGGAAAGAAGGGTGATTGGGAGGAAAAAAAGAGAGGAGCCGTGAATGTGAATGATACAAACGTGATCGCTGTAGTACTAGTAATTGAGTGCCGAGGTGCTTGATCACTGGAAGTCATTTCAAGTTTAGAGATCGTTGTCATCGTCAAGATGCACAGCCAACATAGTATTCAATCATCCTTACCCAGGTTTTGTACCTCGCCAAGTTCTATCAGGTCTGGCTCGGATAGTATAAAACAACTTGCATTCCCAAATATAAAAGCAGTGGAAGACTGACTGCCGTCTGATTGCGAAATACATATCAAGAAAATGCCCCTGTAAGACAGCCGAGCATCGTCAGCCACCAGGCGCGATACAAAGCACCCCAGCCCTCCTCCTCTATTATCCTCTTTCCGCAGTCAACCAGACCTATGTAAGGTTCCCGCTCTGTTCGCAGACTAGAAATTGCGACTCAGTCTATAGTCTCGCGGGTGAGACCTCGTGAACATACCCAATGACATCCTCGTTGACTCCGGAATATTCTAGAGTTGCTTCCGCATCACCATCCTCCTCCTGAGCGACCGAGTTAAATTCCGGTGCAGCGTGGTTCCGCTGTATAGCAAGCCTGATGGCGATGACTTCCAGAGGTGCAAGGACAACTGTGCTAGCCAGGGAAAGAATGAAGAAAATGGCCAATCTGCCGACAGGGATGTCGTCATTGAAAGATAGGCCAGATCGGGTAAGCTCAGGGAGGAGTAAATGACGGACGGTCCTCAACCCAAGAACCACGTATGAGATATGCAAGGCCTCTGCTGCAAGCAGACCAGGTGTGAGATAGAGAATCCATGGGCGCCGACGTTCTGTGGGCGTCAACAGGATACGCAGAGCATAAACGGCGTTGAAGTAAGGTAGTTTGTGCGGCGTGGTGATTGCTCTGCCGGAATAAGTGTCTAGTCCCGGGAACTAGGAGAAATCTTACCGGTCAGTGATGATTGTCTGAGGCAAGGATATCAGCATAGCAAATAGGCTGTACGCTAGGATTCCTAGGGCACCGGTCGACGGGGTCATGTAAGTGCCGTGGCGAAGATTGCTGTCACTTAGGAAGAGTAGTAGAAATACAGTGACGATAGAGGTAGACAAAAGGGTGGGCACTGGCCACAGCGTCAGTAGCTCTTGAAAAGTTAAACGTTGAACGTACTGAGTCCCTTATACAATCCGGGCCATCCCTGTCGATGTCTGAGCCCATGGCGCACAGATGAAAAAAAAAAATAAACGTGCCTCTAATCTGTAAACCCTCAGCAACATGGCAAAGAAGGAACTGATGACCGGGCCGGTATGTGGTTGTACCCCTCCTTCTGTGTCGAGCTGGAGGCCCTTTGGATTGTAATGAGCCCTAAACCTCACGAGTGCGCCAGTAAGTGGTACGAGGATCACTAGCGAGATTGCAAGTGACCCCAGCAACAATACGGCGTCGGTGAAAGAAAGCATAGTCGTCTGACGTGGGGAGCAGATCGTGTATGTATGTCACGGTAGCGCCCAAGTGCGGCAGCTAGGAGTGCGCAAGCGCAGCCGCAGCGAGCTGTGGCGCGGCAAGTGCAGGCAATGGCCGAAAATTACCACGGACCTCTCTTTGAACTCAAACCACCACCATCTTTTCACCCGCCACACATCCACCCTTGCCCTCAAAACTAGAATCGAGGACTCTGATGTTGGTATTGGTTCCAATGTAAGTGCAATCTCATTGTCCCAAGGTTACTCTCTTCATGCTAGCTATCATACTATCGTGGTCTGTATTTTTCGTTGAATCTGCAAAATACACTGATCCAAGGAAAATAGAGGAGAAAAGAAGTGATTCAATGCTATCTTATTTTTCATTTTCTAGCCGATTTTTCGAGCATCCAATCTAAGAGAGATCGCGATTTTTCCTACTGATTGAAACAGGTTTTCTTATTCTCCTGCAATGTCCTGGTTTTTCCCACCGTATGTAATGCAAGCCTCTAAATTCTTGGCCGGATCGAGTCTGGCGTCCGAAGGGAGTGACGAGGCGAACTTTGTTCCCATTGGTCCGTACATTGGTGCGTTGCCAGTCCTGCCACTGGAGAGCTGCCCTTCCTGATGAGCGGCGGTTGCGATTCAGCGTAGGTCCCTCGAGTGGACACGGCAAACATTTCCACCTGCGCATACTTTCCAGTCCCTCGTGCTACTGCTAGTGCTGTAACCATGGCCAGACTTGTCCACCGTCTCTATCTTTCGTCGTCTCCCCCATATGTCCTCGGTGATCCCAACCCAGTATCGAGCCTCGGTCGTCGGAGCACATTCTGTACTACTTTTTTTTTCCCCTCGTGTATAGTAGAATGAGAAATACAGTTTTCTTTTGCCACATGCATTGACTCTCCGACTTGCTGCAACTTGGCTTTGTCTGTCTCACACACTCTGGTGGAGAGGTGGTAGTCTAACCCCGCCTCGCACAGTGCCTGCATATATTCTCTTCCTCCGCTGCTCGTTACAATGGACGGCGATGCTGAAGCTGGCAGAGTTCGTCATGTTCGAGTCCCATTTTCGATTGTTTTCTCACAAAGCGCCCGTCGTCTTCACAGAAAGCTGCCCTTGATAGACTTAGATTCCGCAAAACGGCACGTCAAGATACCACTGACTACGATTCCCCGCACACCCTCGCCGCCAGCAACCCCGCCCTCTTATTCACACCCCCGCCTTCCCAGTCCCGGGACGCCTCCGCCTCCACTCACCTCCACCCGCTTTCCTCACCATCCACCCATGGCATCGTGCTCGTCCCGAGTTCCAGTCCTGTTCCTCCGGAATCCAGCCACAACTCTCATGCACCCCATCAACAACAGAACACTCGCGATGCCTTTCCGATCCCCGGTCCAAGTTACCACAGTCAGTGGAACCTGTCCGCTCAACCTCCCCACTTGGACCCCCTCTCCACCTCCAGCGGTTTCGTAAACGCTGGCAGAGCTGTTTACGCGTCCTTCACGCGTTCCTTTGGTGGAGACACACGAAGACTGTCCGAAATAGACGGCCACGCGGAAGATGGTCCCCCCAGGAAACGTATTAACCGCGGGGCTCCCGCAGACACCCTCCCCGTTTTCAATTCTCCCGAGTCACCCGAGATTTACCGCCTAGGGCAAAGGCGGAAGGCGAATGTGAGCTTGGGGGGGCTGTCTGCATCTTCCGAAGATTCTATGCCAGACATTCGACAATCTCTCGAATCGTCGGCTGCTGCCCAGTCGCGCGTGCTTCGGCAGCGTCCTGGTTCCTCAGAGCCAACAGAGTCCCGAGATACCGCTCACAACAAGGACGCGTTTGCCATGTTCAAGTTTGTCAACCCCGACCGTGATCCCAATCTCGTACAGGCAGCATGGATGCAGGCTGGTGGGGACGAGAGGAAAGCAACTACTCTCTTGGAGGACCCTCTATGGAAACCTCCTGCCTCTAATACCGAATCCAAATCGCCTGAGCATAGTATCATTCCGGACCATACTGTTGAAACGGGTAGAGTTATCGAAGTCGACGAAGCCACTAAAGCCAGCCGTGCTGCCCTAAGGGAGAAGGCCAAAAAGTCTTCCATCTACGCGAACAGAGCTGTACTAGACACTAGTCAGTCCACTCCAATGCCTGCTGCTGCCTTAGCATCACCCATTCCCATGGTTGCATCGCCGACATCCCCATCTACGCCGCTCATCGTCCAGCGACGCAGACGTGTCAACAAAATTGTCTTGTCCGAGTCTGACCGGTCAGACAGCGAGGATGAAGACGGTCATTCTCAGAGCGCACCCATCAACGACACAGAAAGAAGGGCATTGGATTTCCTCAACACGACAAACACCGACGGACTGCAAGAGTTGACCGGTAAGACTTGCGGAATAGCATTTACGTCCAAGTTACTGATTTATCGTTAGGTTGCACTCTGGAACATGCCGAGAAAATCGTATCCCTTAGACCATTCATCTCTGTCGACGACGTCGCTGCCAAGCTAAATCAGGGTAGGAAGAAAGCAGGACCCACGGGCATAAGTCCTCGGCTATTCGAAGACTGTCAAAGGGTGCTTGGTGGATATGGAGCCGTTGATAGTGTTCTGGAAAAGTGCGAGCGCATAGGCGCGAGCCTGCGTGCCGCAATAGCATCTTGGTCCACAGACAATGTCAACGGCAAGGGCAAGGGTAAGGAGGACGTGTCGAAACACATGTCTTCTGCGGTTGATGAAGCCGAGGAGGGTTCATTGAGCATAAAATCCGTCAAGTTGGCAACGAAGGAGTACTTCTCGAACCAACCTGCGATGTTGACCCCCGGGGTGATGCTAAAGGATTATCAGTTGCTGGGTATTAACTGGCTCTATCTGCTCTATAGGAAGGAGTATAGTTGCATACTCGCCGATGAGATGGGTGAGTGTATTTGCTTCCTACCCAATGTCTATTCAAGTCTGTGCTAGGACTCGGTAAAACCATTCAAGTGATCAGTTTCTTTGCTCACTTGAAGGAGCGAGGGAATGTTGGCCCACATCTTGTTATAGTGCCGTAGGTCTCTACGGAGGTGCTACTGTGCATCGAATGACCGACAATTGGTCCTACAGATCGTCAACGCTCGAAAATTGGTGTAGAGAATTCGCTCGTTTTGTTCCCTCCATATCAATTCAGACATATTACGCCGGTAAAGACGAACGACCAGCCCTTCGTCAAACGCTCATCGAAACTCAACGCCGCGGCAAGAATGACAATGGTTGGGAAGTGCTCATCACAACGTACAACTTGGCGCAGGGTGATGACAAGGACCGTAAATTCTTCCGAAGGATAGAATGGGATGTGCGCATGCTTGTCTACTAAACGTGACCTTTTTTTCTTACGGAAGTTACTAGTGCATTGTCTTTGACGAGGGTCATGTGTTGAAGAATTTTCAATCGCAGCGCTATCAAGCCCTCCTGAAGTTCGATGCCAGATGGCGGCTGCTTTTAACCGGCACGCCATTACAGAACAACCTGCAAGAGCTTGTGGTATGCTATCTGTGCTTCAGCACGGCACGATATCTGACCTTGTTGCAGTCCTTGCTCAACTTTATATTGCCAAATCTTCTTGGGGAAACCATGGATTCGTTGCGGGCGATTTTCAAGACAAAGGGGGATGCCAAGGTGGCTTTACTCTCACAAGAGCGGATATCACGTGCAAAAAAGATGATGACACCCTTTGTCCTTCGGCGACGAAAGGATCAGGTATGTGTTTCGATCGATGTGTTCTTACGGTCGCTGATTTTCCCGCAGGTGCTCAAGGACCTTCCTCAAAAGACAGAGCGCATAGAGTGGTGTGATATGACTGAGCTGCAGAGGTCCATTTACAATGATGCCCTGCAACGATCCAGGAAAACTATACTCGAGGTGGAATCCAACACTCCCAATACATCGGGTAGGTCGACTCCGAATGGCACCACCAAGCCTGGGAAGAAAAATGCAGTCAAGACGGCGCGACCCAAGGACAAGTATGCGGAGAACAGTTCAAATGTGTTGATGGAGCTCAGAAAGGCGGCCTCACATCCGATGCTATTCAGAAAGCTTTATACCGATGAGATTTTGACGTCGGTGACCAAACTATTACTAAAAGAACCCGACTTTAAGAAACGTGGGGCTATCTTTCAGTTTGTGAAGGAGGATATGGAGGTCATGACGGATGCCGAATTGCAATTCTTCTGTCATGGCTACAAGGTGCGCACCTCCGACGACTGTATCGATCTTGGGCTAATGGGTAACAGTCGACGCGAAAATTTCTACAAGAGGAACAGTGCTTCCTTAATGCAGGCAAAGTGACGGCGTTGCTGCGGCTACTGGAAGATTACGCGCAACAACAGCGCAAGGTGTTGATTTTTTCCCAGGCAAGTAAATCTGACTGGCCAAGCATGAGTGTGTGAGCTGATGGACACGACAGTTTACCCAGATTCTGGATATCCTTCAAACCATCCTGAAGCAAAAGGACATAAAATATTTGCTGCTCACGGGCTCGACTGCTGTAGACGTGCGACAATCGCTTGTCGATGAATTTACGGAGGATGCATCTATACCCGTCTTCCTACTGTCGACGAAAGCGGGTGGAATGGGGATTAATCTGACGGCAGCGAGCGTCGTGATCATGTGAGTTGTTGTACGGAGAGCGATTTTGTTGGATTGGTGACAGAAATGGGATTGCAAGGTTTGACCAGGATTTTAACCCACACAACGATCGACAAGCGCAAGATCGTGCATACCGGATAGGACAGAAACGGGATGTTGATGTTGTGAAACTAATAACGCGGGGAACGATCGAGGAAGACATGTTACGGTTGGGAGAAGCTAAGCTTGCGCTAGACGAAGCAGTTGCAGGAGACGTGGACGAGGTGGATGGGGAGAAGGGGGAGAGCAAGCAGGAGAGGGAGATGAAGACGTCGCTGATGAACGTGCTCAGGAAACAACTGGAACAACAGGACACTAGACAAGCGGGAACTTGTGCACCCATTGCTACTTGAGGACCTTTTTTTGAGAGTGTAGTAATGTATTATAGATTACATATACAGTAGAGCATCAGGCAAAGACGGACAGCCCGCGGATCAGACGATCAACGCTGGCACGAAAGTAGTCGTTATCGATGCCTTGCTCGCGAGAGTCCATCGGGACGAGGGGATTCCTGACCACAAAGTCCACGAACGGGCCGCTATAGATCTGGCGCAGGACAAAGCGCAGACCCTCCGTGGAGGGATCGCTGAGGCAGACAAACTTGTATCCGGACAGGGTTTCGTACAGGTGCAGCCTGTATGCGGAGGTGCGGTAGCTCGTAAACTGCTCGTCTCTGGCAAGGGAGTCAAGGCGGAACGCGAGGGAGCGCGGGGATAGCAGCGGCGTACCTTCCCGACAGCTTCTTGATCATGTTGCGCAGAGACAGGACGATGCCATAGACGAGCTTGGCCTCTTCGTCAAACGGGAGGGCATTCGATTTCTGGCCTTCCTGCTGCGACGGCGGGGGGTGGGCAGGGGCTGCGGAGGTGTCCTGGCCGACGGCGACGACGAAGCCGGTGGAGGAAGAGAGTGTGTTGCGGGGGCTGCTGAAGGCGGCGGAGCTGTTCGGGGTGGATGTGTCGACTGGCTGCGGGGCGACGGCGCGGGATACGGCGGTGAGGATGCCGCCATCGACGGCGGGTCTGAGGTGTTTTGTGCGGTGCCAGTCCTGATAGTAGACGCAGGCGCAGTGTCTATCAAAGATGTAGAGACTGTAGATCGTCATCTTTGATGGCAGACGTCCAATCTCAACTCCCGCTCTCCTTCCCGGCCATCCTCCGCAATCCATCCCTCTCCGATCGCTTCGCCCACCTCCACCTCGCCTCGCAGGACCACCCGTCTCGCCCTCAGCCATCGCCGTCCTCAAAGAAGGAGCACCGCGAATTCAAAGGCAAGCGCAGGCTCAGACGGCGCGACAACGGTGATCGACTGATCCCTCTTCCCCATTCCCCGACCATGCTGACCAGCATCCGACGCCGCCGTAGCCAAGTTCACGCACAACCCGCACGTTGCTGCCCCAACCAGCCGCGACTTTGCCCACCCGCTGCAGCTCCCCTCGTCCACCTTCCCACACCCCCTCCCATCCTGCCTTCCCCGCTCCCTCCCCGCCCCGTCCGCCCGCCCGCCGCCCGCGCTCCGGTCCACGTCTTCCGCCGGCCTCTTCTCCCTCTCGCTGCGCGGTGTCCGCCGCGTCCTCCGCGCCCATCCCTGTTCTCCTCTCCTCGTCCAGGCAGTCGAGTCCCACCTCGCAGCATGGCTCCAGGGCGGAACCTACTTGAACCCCGACCAAGCAAAAGGCGTTCTCCACTTCCCCGGCGTCCCCGTCGGCGGCAGGCAAGACGTTAGGGAAGTAGGCAGGGAAGCCGGACGGCTCGTCTGGGCAGTCAAAGCCGACCCCAACGATGGCGGATTCGAGAGGTATGTCGTCCATTGCGTCGCGAGGTGGCACGGCATCGTCAGTTTCAGTATGTCCTTTCTTTCTTTCTTTCTTCTTTCCCCCCCACTGACACCACTCGTGTCCAGGCAAGGAAACGGACGGACATCGGCTCACGTATCTTCTCCGCCCCAACACCACCCGTGCCAACGCAGCATCAAGGACGCTCGATACCCCTCCTGCGACTGATGCCTCCGACTTTCATGTCTCCGATGCCAGCCCTTTGGACAATTCCGACTTGGACAGCGCATCAGACGTCGACTCCGCGACGGACGATCCCCCCGAGCGCGCAGGCACCCGCTCGAGCCTATCCGACATCGCCGAGTCTCGTCCGTCCTCACCTGACTCGCGGTCAATCCTCGATGCATCCGACGGTGCTACTGACTCGGAAGACGACCGTGGGTTTGCGGCATCTATGGAATCTCTCTCCCTGTCACCGATGGAAGTCGAGCCCGCCGACGTCCAAGTGGAAGATCAGGCGTCCCGCGCCCGCGCTGACCGAGTGCGCAGGTTCCATTCACGCTCAGCTTCCTCCCCTTCTCCGGTGGATAGATCTCCCCGTCGTTTCGCCGCTGCTCGCGGCCCAGGTGCAAGACGAAGGAGAGCTAGGAACAGCAACGAGGCGTTTGGGGCCGATAAAGTATCCTTTTATGAGTATCTGTTTGTTTGAATTTCGTATAAATGACAAGGTGTACTATGTATATCTACTAGATAGTGTCCTATTGTGTAAAGATCCTCGTCAGCAGGTACAGTGTCGATCCTCCCAGGCGCTTTGTGGTGGGCCTCGCTTGTTAGTAGCCGCGCTGTTCTCGAGCCAACAAAAAAGACTCACTACGCAGTTCATGATCGCGGTAAACGCGAGAATAAATATCAGATAACCCTTGCGTCGCGATATGCTTGCATCCGAGCTAAATGTACTCGATGAATCCGAACCGGAAAGGATCAACAACAAGAGCACGCCCTGCATCCGTGGACAGGCTCGTCAACACCGGGCGGTCGGGGCGATAACTACTTACGTTCGACAGCACCCATGTCAGCAACACGTTCGTCCTCACGTTTGCATAATAGTCGATCGCAGCCTGCTCCTTTTCTCTCTCGGTCATTACCCTGGGCTTTGGCCTTCCCGCTGTCCGTTGCTTCGTCTTAATTCCTTTTCTCCCACTAGCACCATCGGCAAACTTGGCAGCGCGCAGCGACTCGAGAGCCTCCTCGTAGATTCCGTTCACGTCAGCCGCTTCTGCGAGCATTTCAATGTCCACTTGAGAATGGGAGTCCTGCACCGCAGCTCCCAGATCCGCGTCTGGTACAGCATCTTGTTTCGTCCCCCACGATATCTAACAAATGCAAAACGGTGTGAGCGAGGCCCGGGCAAGCAACATAATGAATACGAACGTCATTCAGATTTGAGAATGCATATCTGCTCATATAAATATGTCAGTTGGAACCCTTTCGAGGACACGACAAGTTTTACTGACATGCTCAGAATGCACATATATGTCGGAATCAGCAACAGATATTGCAGGGAACTCGTCACAAGATGCCACGGATCGAAAGCGAGGAGACTACTCAGGACGTAGACTAAATATCGACAAGTGTTTTCGTGAGACACACAATCCCAACCACGCACAAGAACCTACCTCCGTATGTGATGACAACGCTAAACAATGCAACAGTTCCTCCAGATGTGGAGACGGCTGCTATCGCACAAAGTACGGATGCAATGATCAGGTATATCATGATGATAGCCAGAAAGATGGACGCAAGCTTGTACTTCAAACGAGCACTAGAATGTCGAGTTAGAAGGGAAACTGAGACAGCAACTAGGACGTACGTTCTGGGTTTGTTGCCCATCGACATGAGGAAACAAGCAACGATGATCGAGGCTAGGAAATACTGTAAAAATATCGTTTACTGAAACACAGCATGCATGGAAATCCATCCTACTTGGGCTATTGCATTGAAATACTGGATGTTGGGCAACCCGAATGATTTTGCTTCCAAGGATGAACTAAGCACAACCTATTTTCCATTTCATCAGCATATCACGTGTAGAAAGTCGATTACTGACAAAGAATAGATAAAAGTTTCCCTAAAGAAGTTATCAACATTGGCCATGAGACGTGACGAAAACTCACGACACCAAACCATGAAAATACCATGTTGATGCAATTGTATACCGTTTCTACGAGCAACGTCGTCTTCCGCCAGGGACTGTGTCCGCTACGCATGATTTGGCCGACATGGGCAATCGCATAGACTGCAGCAAAGAAAGAACCGTTTAGCCATCGCCGACGCTGAGATATAAATTCGGGGAGCGACTCGGGAACATCGGTCTCGGCGATGGCCC
This sequence comes from Spongispora temasekensis, assembly GCA_038094675.1. Classification (NCBI taxonomy): domain Eukaryota; kingdom Fungi; phylum Basidiomycota; class Agaricomycetes; order Boletales; family Boletaceae; genus Spongispora; species Spongispora temasekensis. The sequence goes on from JBBPUL010000004.1 coordinate 11,638, forward strand.
CTTTAACATATTTGAGCACCCTGCCAGAGGAATTGTAAAATCGAATTCAAAGGAAAGGGGAAACCATTACCAGCTAGAGTTCGATTTAGCTATCAACTCAAAGCAAAGAATTCGCTAGCAGGCTTCAATACAAAGTACCGCAAACGTAGCAAATCTCTCACATCTTCAGCGAGATCTGCCATCCTGTCAGCATAGGGGTGCGTAGGCAGAGTAAATTACCTACACATATTTGATGTGAAAATGTCTGTATCGCTACCGTGAAGAACCTCCCCTTTGAAGTAAGAAGCAAGAGGTCCGTGACCATTCTTGTTGTTCTGCAGAGCAATATACCTTGGACATCCGAATGAGCTGCAGGCTCCAACGTTTGTAGAGCAACCTACCTGTAAGCAGAAAATGCGCCAGGCTAACCACGCGTGAACGGCTATAGTACATGCAAAACCAAAATTTACCAGAACGCTAATATAGCCAAACATACTCTCCGTGGGCTTGTCCAAAATGTTGCTCAACTTGTATTCAAAGTTTTGCGCCGCAACTTTGCAAGAGCTATGAACACAAGTGACCAAGTCATGAATGCAAGTCACTTTACCTAAAGGGTTCAAGAGGTATTTCCAGTTCTTACCCTTGTATGCGGCAATCTCTCCGCAAGCGCCACCGACATTCGAGTTGACGTCAAATGTCTTCCACAGCCGATAAATGCTGTTATTACCAGGACGAGTGCCAACGTCCAACAATACGCATACGTTTGGCTGCGGCACGTAAGTTAACCTTGGGATCCTGGATACATTTCCATATCGCCCACCTGTAGCATTGGTGCAAATGCATTGAAAAACCACCGGTGGCTATTGATCTTCTTCTGATTTCTTTCCTTCATGCAAAACATGATTTGAGTAGGTACGATGCCCTTGTCCGGATACTTGAACTGGATATTCGGATCTAAAGCAAAGGAGGTGGTATACTCGAATAGATGGGCTGTCACTTCTTTGTTATTTACAGTGTTTTTCATGTGGTCACCAGGCTGATAAACGCCGAGAAGGGTTAGGCAGTCTAGAACGCGAGGATGAACCTTCTTCCGCCCGTCAGCGACGATGCAAACAACGACCTAAAATACACTGTCAGGTGAAAGGAGTGAGAGTATCAGAACAAGATAAAACCTTCTTCCACGCGTCAGGCCCCCAAGTTTGTGAATTTTTGCGGGAACAAAGGTGTGCAATGTTTCGCATCACACCATACATTGTCCGGCAGAACAAAACCTCGTCTTCCTGTACATCACTATCCGTCAGCATGTTCGAAAATGATAGCTCTGCGTGTGGGACGCACATTGTACATGGTAATTACAATAAAGAGCTCTGTAGTGCGCCCACTCTCGTTTTGTCGAAGGAAGAATTTTTCTTTTTCAAAGTCGTCCGGGTCACAGGTGACAGCAGTATACCTGGCTTTAGTCATTTCTGGTTCTCCGCGGTAGGGCAAGACAAGCTTAGGTGGAACGCTGAGATCGACGACGAGATTGCCGTTGGTGAGCTGGACGCGTTTCCGTTTTAGTCTGCGCCGGACGCGACCAATGGGGGCGGGCCCAAAGTGCATGGTCTCCGCTGGAACATCAGAATCTATGGATGGGGACAGAGGTGCTTTTTCGCTCTGTGACATTTCGTCATCACCTGGAACGTCTGCGTACTGAGATATGTCGTATTCGTCATCGTATTCGTCATCGTACTTTTCAGAAAGACGACTGGATTCATGAGAGTGAGAATAGCGGGTATAGTGTGCAGTGTTGTTCTCGTCGAGCCTGTAGTCTTCCTCGTCACCGAATGGCGTTGGGGACCGCGACCGCGGTGGGTGGTATGATGGGCGGGGATGCACGCCGGAAGCGAATGCCTCCGTGTCGTGCTGAAAGTGGTCGACAGACGGCACGGAGAAAGTGCTTGTGCTGTATTGCGCGTATGCACTCGTGGATGCAAACGGGATGGCGGCGACGTGGGCGGGTGGGTAGGGGAGCAACCGGCTGGAGTGTTGGCTATACTGGGAGGTGGGCCGGGAATGGGGCTCGATGATGGGGTCGGAGTCGAGGTCGAGTGTCTCTCCGGTCATGATGGTGGTCAAGAGCTGACCTGGCTGATATCGCTCCGGTGGTTGTCTGGTGGGCTCGGCTGGCGGTGGCTTCCGTTGTTGTGGCATTAAGAACGAGAGCGCGTCTCGGTCACGTGCTGCACTTGTGCATCATCATGTCCGAGTCCATGTCCAGTCCGTGGATACGCGACTACTTCATCGACATTGCAGAGACACACGGCGCACAATTTTACAATACCCACTTCTCAACCACAAAGAAGCGCGTCCAGCTCATTGACGTACGCTCAGCTTTTCCCTCTTCGCCCAGATCCTGATTCCAAGGCTGGCAGTTCCTCACCTATAATACAGACGGCTACGTCTGGGCATGGATATCCGATAAAGACCACAGGGTGTCGGCACGCATCTCCAAGAGTGCCGCAAATTTTTACAAGAGGTCCGTCATACGCTCAATCCCTCATTTCCTTTACCAATCTCCCAGTAGTGAACAGCATGGCCGCAGCATCATCGACTCTCGCTTTTTCCCTGTTTTTATATCCAACTATCGCCCCATGTTTTCTCCGCGCCCCCTGGGACCAAACGTGCTTCGAAATACACCCGTTTCGCACTTATCACTCGAGGTGGACCATGTCTCTCCGATCGGCACTGGCGCACACCAATTTGGGAACCCTCGTGATCTCGAATCGGACGCGAATATCAAAGAGTGGGTTCTAGGTCTTCGCGAGGACGGAGGGGGTGGGTGAGTTGGCGCATACATCCATCGTTCCCTTTTGACACACCCGTCCAGAAACGTGCTCAAGCTTCGAAAGAAGCAAAAGGTAATGCAGGAAGCAAAAGAGCCGCCGAAGCCGCCATTTCCTCCTCTTTTACCCTGTGTTCCCATCTCCAAGCATCAAGTACCCAAGGAGATTGCCAAACCCAACCATGAACGGCCACACGACTTCAAACACGCGTATGCTAAACGCTGGCGGGTGTGCTAATCTATTTACTCACTATGACGCTCGCAATTTGTTAAGCTGAAAGACTAGGTGATCGAGATGGATTTGTGGAAGCTCTCGGCCAAGCCAATTGTAGAAGAAAAATCCGCGCGTAAGTTTGCACGGCGGATCTCTGAGAGTCCTCATATACCATGTAAAAATAGAACTCGGTCACACACCCGTCGACCCACGCATAGACACCGCAGGCCAGCCCGGGCCACCACCGTGTCGCACTCCTTCCCCTTCCCCGTCCCAACCCCAAGGAACACCAACAGATTGGTCACTTTCGAATCGAGGTAGTCCTCTTCCTGGAAACCAGGCTGAGGACAAGATCAAACAGCACAGCGTTGAAACATGTGTCTCAACAACCACCCCGCAGCCGCCCTTTGATGTAGGGGGCTCCATTGCAGCTGATAACACAGCTGCAGTGGAATCTCACTCTCTTCAACCACCTACACCTGCACAACGCGTCCGGCGATCACCTCTACTTCGTTATTCCTCGCCCCCCCGGAGTTCCCTGGAAGTATATGCCTCATCTCCACCCCCTCCTTCCCAACGCCTTTCCTCCCCGCCGCCATCCAGTCCTTCCCTACTCCCTCCTCCATCCTCTTTACCGGTGTCTGTGGACATTTTGAAGAATTTTCAGCGGAGAGTGCCTCATCCAGGGCACCCTATTCTTCGACCAGATCCCACCAGTCAAGGTCCGGCTCTGGTTCTTGTGCCTAACTCTGATCCGTCTGGTATGGGATCGACCCAGTCAAATTCTCAACCACTATCCTTTTCACAATCGCAACCGGATTCTCAGTTGCCACCAGCCCTCGCAAACACGGTCAAACTTCATGACGTATCCGTGCCCGAACACGAGCCACTGTCCAGACGCACATCAGCCGTCTTGTCCGCACATGGCGGCACGCACAGTGACCAAATGACCGTGGCGGATAATAACACCGACAACAGAAGTCACGAGGCGGGATTGGAACACTTGTCTGTGCCTGGTGCGCCGAGGAGTCAAGTCCCTAAACTGGAAGGATCCAACGACGAAGCGGGAAAACGAGACAGTAATAGAGTTGCAATGCTCTCTTCTACTCAGTTGCTTGGGTCGACAGGTTCTCAAAGTTCCATGCACTCCCTTTTTTCGGCTCAACTGGAAGATGAACGAATATCACCTTCCCAATCCTCCACGACCCCAGTTGGCCAGACTAAAAAGGTCAGCCCTGCTGGCATCCCAACGCACGATTCAGAAGCATGGAAAGAACCAAGTTTTGTTACGAGGCGCAAGGGAAAGGGCAGGATGCACAGTATCAGAGAACCAGATTCACCAACCGCAAGAGTGGAAAAGAAACGCCAGCGATCAGCTCAACCTGAATCGCCAACACGAAAGCGAGCAAAAGTAGGCTCAGCAGAAACCTCCCGGATGACAGCGGCTACTAAGACGGACACAGTGGTGTCGGGGGACAAGAACGACTGGGATATTGGTACCTCCGCCACTAGGGAAATATTTTTAACCTCCAAGTCGCGGTTAGCAAGTTTTGCGGTAAATTTTGAGAATATGGATCTAGGCAAGGTGACTTCCACGCCGAAATTGAACGCAGATCCAGATATAAAGCGTATACTACTAACAACAGGAAGAATTAGGTCAAGCAAGAAATTAGCCGAAGACGGTTGTGTTTACATTAATGAATGACCCCTATCATATACTTATTTATCTGCTACGACGATGACACTCTTCCCCGTGTTTGTACCCTTCTGCACTGACAAAATTGCTTCGCCTGCGCTCTCGAGGCCTTTCGAGCGATCTTCTTTAAGCTTGAATTCGCCCGCTGCAATAAGCGCAGGCACTTCAGAGTAAAAGGCGTCGCTGTACTTTGCAAAGACCGAGAGGATGACAAATCCATAGACCTTGAGCCCCTTGGCTACGATTTGCATCAAGTTCTGGTGGATGTCAATCAGAAATCGAATCAATATGAGACCGAGTACTTGCCTTCACTGGATAAGGTTTCTCATTATACCCTGAAATCATCCCACATTCCTAAAAAAAAAAACATGTGAACGACGAAACGTCTACGTCTTCAAGCTAAACTTACGATGAAACGGGCATTGTTCGCTGCAGCGTCTAGCGCAGCTTCGAGAGTCTCACCTCCCACATTATCCCAATATCTATAAAACCCGTCTAGGTTGCGTCGTCTTCCAGGTCACGAAAAGTAACTTACACATCTATCGGGCCCTCCTTTGCGAGCACTTCCGACGTCGAGACTGAAATGGGATCAATGAGTGAACAACCGCCAACAAGTAGACAACGCACGATCCGACTGCACCGGCCCCAGCGCTAATGAATGCCACCTCTCCCTTAGATCGTCGTAAGTGACGTTGATATTACTAATGGTAAAGTCGGCGACATGGCTCACCTTTTTTGCTTGAGCGTATTCCTTCCAACCAGCGTACGCTGTTTGCCCTGGCATTCCGGCCGCTCCTACAAACACGCTCCAAGGGAGAATATATTTGTTCTCAATCTTTGTGACAGCCTCGACGCGCGTATGCACCGAGTACTCTTCAAATGCTGAATGGGGTTGAAGGCACCGCTGCCATTCTCAACGACAGATGACTCACGAAAAATACCAGTGACGTGATCGCCAACTTTGAAATCGGGGTTTTCAGAACGAACGACGACGCCTACACCGAAATTTTCAAGTCTGACGGAACAATGTCATTCTAAAAGAAATTCATAGACTGATACGCGATACGCACGGCTGCCCGACTTGAAAAGGTACCTAGCCAGGAAGTAGAAATGTATCGAATTCTGTTTTCCTTTTTAGGCACAAATTACACTTACATTGTACGACTTGATACTTGGGTCTCTCATGCGGCCCCTCATATATGGGTCGATGGAAAGTACCAACGTTTTCAGAAGAATACCACCGTGCAAAGGTAGATTCTCGATGTCGATCGTCTGACTTGCATCGTACGCGACTGTACGACCAGGGACAGGATATCCTATTCAAGAGTGACTCGTCAGGAAACGTACCTCAGCGTAACATACATTGACCTCACCCGTTGGGATCTCGTTGAAGATATGGCGCGCGTTGCGGATTGGGGACATCGGTTTCTGTGTGCGTTGACTGTAAGACTCTGATACAGTATGGGAGTCGAATGATCTTTATGTACGCGTTCCGATGCTCCTGAGTTGTCAGCCCCAGTTCCCAGCTGACACTGGCATTTGAGATTGATGATTCAGCCCGCGGGGTGAAGTGAGCCGATCCCGAGATCATTTGGTTCTGTTCTGGAAACAGGATCTACTGATCAATAAGCACCGCTGATAAGCCGGCCCTTGGCCTCAACGATATTACAGCGAAATCCGTTCGCATGAGGCGTGATTTCCAAGCCGGACATGTCTGGCAGAGTGTGTGTGTCAGAATCGTGAATCATGCCAAGGCAGAAAGAGCTGAGCAACCTACATTGATTGTGAAAAACACATTGTCAGTTTGCAGCACTTCCCATCCTGGAGCATGATACGCGGAAAAATGGTTATATCGGTCCCTTGACATTTTTCATGATAAATGGGAATTGCAGAATTGATGGAGTAAGTGCTGATGGCCATCCTTTGCATATTCACACCGTCCAAGGCATACAGCCGCGGCAATAACACTATCTGGCAGGTGAGTCCGACACCTGAAGAGTTTATCAGCATTTTGCTATTCGTAACCATTTGCCGCGAAGGTATTGCCTGACACGCATACATCCTTACATAATCATTACGGATACTAGTCCAAGACGGCGTATTTCTTCAAGTGTGTTGGTATCACGTCGTACAGCTCTTTCGACCGCAACCATTGCTTGGAAAAGAGCCGGCTCTGATAACGATATGCGCCATCGCACAAAACGGTGGCGACGTTTGAACCTGATGATCCCATGTGAGGTATGGATTTACATAATTGGCGTTGAAACCCACCCTTGCCGAGCTTCTGTGCGACCTCCACGGCAGCAACGACGTTTAGAGCCGAGCTGACGCCGAGGTACAGACCTTCGGTGTCCAAGAGCTGATACAACATGACGATCGACTTTTCATCCGCAATCGTCAGCGATCCATCCAAGTCATTGACGAACGTGGCCAAATTGTCCGTAATGCGGCCCTGGCCAATTCCTGCACGATGGTCATCAGTATGATGACTCTGGCGTCCAGAGATGCAGACCTTCAGTGATCGAGCTGCCCGTGCGCTCAATGAGCTTTCCACCGCTCGAGATATAGGCGTGTAATACACTCCCTGGGGGATCCGCAAGCCACACCTGCGTCTTACCACCACTCTTTTCCTTGAGATACCTGCCTACGCCAGCCAACGTCCCGCCTGTCCCGGTGGAGCACACAAAGGCATCGATACTGCCAGCCATCTGCGCCCAGATCTCCGGCCCAGTGGTGAGGTAGTGGGCGTCGGCATTGGCGGTATTGTCGAATTGGTCGGTCCATATCGCATTCTCCAGTCGTTGGGCATACTCGCGGGCTTGGTGGTTGTAGTTCTTTGGATCCTCGAACGGCACGGCAGGCACCGGATAAACCTCGGCTCCGAGCATGCGCAAAAGGTCAATTTTTTCCTGACTCTGGCGGACGGTCAACGATGACGGGGGGCAAACGTGTGCGGCGTCACCTGTGTGTTGGGCATGAATATCACACACTTGTAGCCCCTGGATCGGCAGACATGGGCCAACCCGATGCCGGTGTTCCCAGCGGTCCCTTCAACGACGGTTCCACCGGGTCGTATGCTGGGTGCCGTCAATCGAGCGCGACGGTGTTTGACGTGGAAGGAACTCACAGACCCTTTGCCTCTGCGTTGCAAACGACGCCGACGGCAGCGCGGTCCTTGATGCTGCCACCCGGGTTCTGGAACTCTGCTTTGCCAAAGATGTTGCAACCGGTCTGATCAGACAGAGCTTTGAGATGGATCTGCGTGCACGTCGTCAGCTCTGTCGAGAGGGGCGACGAGGGCGTTGCATACGAGAGGGGTGTTTCCCACGGCGTCGGTGAAGCCAGAGACGGTGGAGGCGAGACCGCGGGTGAAACGGCGAAGGGAAAACATGAGCACGACACCGTTCCCACTTCCAAATAATAAATTCACAAGGGATATTAAGTAAAATGAAATATCTAAGCCAAAAAGAAAAAAAAAAAACTATGGCTGCGACAGAGTTTCGATAAAACAGTCAAACAAACAATGACGAGATCTGTGTGCAAGGACATGAATATAGTCTGTCGTACGTGCAAGAAAATGGGTCGTCGCAGGCCGTGAGACAAGTAGCATAACATGGGTATCAAAGAGGAGGGGGATGACGAGCAACACCGAGACGGGTGCTTATGGCTGGCGCTTCTTCACGTTCTGGTTCAGCCACTGCAGTCCCTCGAAAAGGCCTTCGCCCGTTGTTGCGCAGCTATAGACGCCCTGGTCAGACGTGGGCCAAGGATGGAATGGAACTCGTCTACCTTGGGTGGACATACCACGAACGATCGCGCATGCGATGCAAACCCAGCTTTTCGGTGACCTCGGCAGGTGACATGGCTCGGGGGGGCATAAGGAACAGGATCGAACGCAGCAGAGATCGACGCACCTCCAGGAAGATCTTGCTTGTTGGCAAACACGAGCAACAGGCACTCTTTCATCTCTCTGTCGCTGAGTATACGGTGCAGTTCTTGCCTTGCTTCGTCGATTCTCTCTCGGTCTTGGCTGTCTACCACGAAAACGAGACCCTGGGTGCCAGTGTAATAGTGTCTCCACAAAGGACGGATCTTGTCCTGGCCCCCGACGTCCCAAACGTTGAACTTGACATTCTTGTATGTGACCGTCTCGACGTTGAAACCGACTGAGCGGCAGCATGAGCAGATGAGGGGGGGGGGATGAATGAGACCGACCTGTTGGTATCGTGGTCACGGATTGGTTCAACTTGAGTTTGTAAAGGATGGCTAGACGGCAGCGGGTCAGAGCGGATGGCAGAAGAGGTCAAAGGGGCGGCACACTCGTCTTGCCGGCAGCATCGAGGCCGAGCATGAGGAGCCTCATTTCCTTGTTGCCGAAGAGGCGGCCTTTGGGGTTGGTGAGTGGCAGGGGGGGGCGGGGCAAAGTTTGCTTGGCTCACTGAGGGTTTTGGAGAGATTGGCACCCATATTGGTAAGAAGAAAAGTGAAGGAGTAACGAGCGACGAAGGACGAGATGAGAAATATTCAACAAAGTCGCTCCAATATACACTCAATTAGGACCCCAGCCACCCCACTAACTAACTACAAGGTATCTTACCCTCCCTCACTTGACTTTGACTAAATACCTTGAGCCATCCATCCCCCATGTCCGACCGCAGTGCCTCAATACGTGCTCGATATACCTCCGCCTCCCCGACCTCTCCATCCTCATTCGAGTCCCCAGGTGGCTCGAACACCGAGTACACTGGCGAGAGCGGACTCGGCCTCTGCGGCGACGTCGACAGTGGCCGCCGCGTTTGCAGTGCGACAGGTGGCAGCATCGTTGCCCGAGGGCCCGGCGAAAATACCTGTTGCTCTCCATCTCCGTCGAATCCCACGATACGCTTCGCTTTGCGCTTCTTTGGTCTCCCTGACATACCAAGCGACGTCGGCCGCGACCGCCCTGATGGCGATGATCCAGTCTCGGTCGCCATGCCATGATCTCCGTTCGGTCTCCCAATCCCGATCGCGGGAGGTGCATCCTTTGCAGCACTCACGTGCTCCGGTGCGACAGGCGCAAGTCCCCTGCGCTCATAAAACGTCGGCGTGGTCCCATCCAGCGATACGGTTTTTCCTTCCCTATGGAAGAAGTCGAAGCACGCGACGCGGTAGTTGTCCTCTATCTCCGTCAGCGGGTTGCCCTCGATCCAAACCTCCCCGATGTTGGGAAGCGTCGCAAGTCGTCCAATTTCGGCGCTTTCGTCGATGTGATTAAAGCGGAGGTCCACCCGTTCAAGCCCCAAGAGCCGTTCGAGACCACATATGGACTCGAGACGGTTGCTAGAGAGATTCAGATAAAGTACCTGCCCGAGGTGGGTGTAAATACCCAAGACAGAATCAATCATATTATCAGAGAGATTGAGCGAGACAAGATTATGCAATGCAGACAGGCCATGTGGCACAGATACGAGGAGATTAGAAGATAGGTCGAGGTGTGTTATGGAAACGAGATACGGAAGAGGGTCAGTTGGCATGAAGGTGAGTGCATTGTCGGTGAGGGAAAGGTGTCGAAGGAGCCCCCACTTGTATGGGGAGAGAGCCAATGGCGGGGAGGGTGGTGTCGAGTTCTCTGCAATAGGGTCCTCCTCTTCGACGTCCTCGGGCACGGTGGAAGGCAATGGCGTATTCATCCAAGAACGCTGCCTCCGAGGGATCTGCCTCGACCGCTGGTTCTTGAGGGATCCGTCCCTGCGGGCCTGGTCGTCAAGTACTACTCCGATGAATATGTCGGTGACGTCCTCCAGTCCACTCCGCCTGATAGTCAAGCTACGGAGGGATTCAGCCAGCCTATCCCAACCAATTAGTATACGCGGATCAATATCCACGGTCTCGAGGGACCGGAGGTTCTTGAAAGCGTCGAGCGGGAGTGCACTCTGGCTGGGAGGATCGTCTTTAAGCTCTGCAATCACTTTGGGACCGGGAGCCTTGATCCGGAGAGCAGGTATCTTTGTGAAGCTACTATAGATGTACTTGAGTTCGGCATCGATGCTCTGCTGCTCAGGCCGGCCCCACCAGCCAGTAGAGAGGCCGGAGACGGCGGAGAGTGAGGAGCGAAACGAGGCAAGGGAAAGGGTTTCGGATCTGTCTGTCGCAGAACCGACGCCGATGTGTGTGTAATGCATGGGCTTGGAGGGGTTGTCGACTGTGACGTCGAGCGAGCCAACGTCGATGCCGAGGGACTCGATACGCATAAGGATGTAAAAGAGACGGTGTGTGTCGACTGCAAACGTGATTGGGTGGGGGGAAGAGTGCTCTGTGGGGATAAACCAGCTGACGGGGTTGAAGACGGAGGACTGAGCGGCGAGGGTGTGGTGGCGACGGCGACGGTGGAAGCCTGCCTCTGCAAGGCCCTTCTCGTTCAATCTGATGAAAGCGGCTGTCTTGCGCAGATACTCGTCGCCGTGGACTGGCTCCATGCGGGGCGGGTCTTCGTTGTCGTCGTTGTCGTTGTCGTTGTCGTTGTCGTCGCCGTCGAGCTCGTGTGTATGTAGTACCACACCGCTGCTGCCCCTCTACCGCATGCTGGTCAGCACCCCGGACACCCCGTTAGTGTGACAGTAACGAAGAAGTGTGACAATGATTACGCGTACGTCACGCGAGGAGGTTGGTCTGTGGTGCATTATGAAGATCACGATCAAGACGTTGCAACAAAAAGTCTTCCAGGTGAGCACCGCCCGCGAAATCCGCCCCGGCGTCGCGCTCAGACACGACCCCCGCAGATCGACGCCGACGGCGAGGACACCGTCGCACAGCTCAAGGAGAAGATCTCTGACTTGCAGGGCCACCCAGTGGAGTCGCAAAAGCTGATCTACTCCGGTATGCACATCGCTGTCGATCTTCTGCTCGCTGATCCCGTCTGGCGATCAGGTAGAGTGCTCATAGATTCCAAGACTGTGGCGTCATGCGAGATCAAGGAAAAGGACTTTTTGGTGCTCATGGTAGCCAAGGTGCTGCATAGATGTCAAGCTGCATCGTCCATCTAACTTACCTTGTCTCGATCCTAGCCCAAACCCAACTTTTCCACTCCTCCAACATTAGTTTCCACCTCATCTGCCCAGCCCGCGACCTCTTCTGCATCGATACCTACTCCACCCGTCACTGTGCCCCCTCCCGTCCAACCTGTGGTGGCGGCACCCGAAGCCGCTCCAGCGGCCCAGCCGAGTGCGCCTGCACCCGCCGCCCCCGCGCCAGCCCAGCCTTCGACGGGTGACTTTCTCCACGGAGACGCACTCCAAAGTACGATAGACAACATAATGGAGATGGGGTTTCCACGCGATGCCGTTGTGCGCGCACTGAGGGCCAGTTTCAACAACCCCGACCGTGCCGTTGAATACCTGTTCAACGTGAGTGATGTATGCGCGGAACAAACTCGAGGTTGACGCGAGTGGACAGGGTATCCCTCAGGGAGTGGAGCAGACTAGTGCGCCAGCCCAAGCAGCGGCCCCTCCTGCAGCCGTACCCGCGCCCGCGCCCGCGCCGGCAGCACCAGCATCCGCAACAACTCAGTCGCAGAACCTATTCCAGGTATGCATGTCGTCTTATTCGTGATAAAGTTAATCCGTGCATCTTCTTGCTCTAGCTTGCACAACAACAGCAGCAGCAGCAACAACAACAGGGAATTGGTGGACTCGGTGCTGGTGCCGGTTTGGGTGGCCCGGGACTACCCAACTTGTCGTCGCTCCAAGACAACCCCCAGTTGGCGCAATTGCGCCAATTGGTTGCACAGAATCCCGCCTTGGCTCAACAACTGATCCAGCAACTGGCTGCAGCCAATCCTCAGATTGCACAACAGCTTGCGCAGAATCCAGAGGAGCTGATAAATTTGCTGGGGGTTGGCGAGGTGGGGGAGGGAGAGGGAGAGTTGCCCCCTGGGGTGCAAGTTGTGAACGTTACGCCCGAGGAGCAAGCAGCGATTGAACGGGTGAGTTGGGTGGGGGGTTGGAGAGATGCAGTGCTGACGGAGACAATGACTGCAGCTCCAAGCGCTCGGGTTTTCGCGCGAGGATGCGATTCAGGCTTATTTTGCGTGCGACAAGAACGAGGAGTTGGCGGCCAACTATTTGTTTGAGAGTGATGGGGACGAGTTGTAGCAGTCGTCGTATTATTTTTTATATTTTCTGACAAACCACATTGTTTGCACGAGACGGCCGCGTGTGAAGTCAAGATCACGTACAAAAAGTTGGTCCCTGCCTCTTCTCCTCCTCCTCCTCCTCCTCCTCCTCCTCCTCCCACACTTTCCCCTCCCTCCCCTCCACCTCCACCTCCCCAACCTCCAATACCCACAAATACCCCCCCGTCACACACCTGCCACACGGCTCCAGCCCCGCCCCGTTTTTCGCACTTTCCCCCCCGTCTTTGGCGCCAACAACCCCCATGGCGCAACCACAAGACTCTTCCTCCCCTCCCCTCGACGCGGCCGCCGCAGAGAAGCGCAGCGCAGCCTCCGCCGCCTCCCCGCAGACAGCATCCGGGAACGCAAACGGCACGACCAACGTCGAACCCGGTGCGCAGGCGCACGACCTCACGCCCACCTCGTCCACCGAAGCAGAAAAGGACAACGCCCAGAATCCGTCCATCACCGTTTCTACTTTTGTTTCCCCAGACGAGCGTGACAGTACGCGCCAGGCAGAGAAGGACAAGAGCTCGCTCGCCGCCACTTCCACCACCCAGCCGAATACCAACCCGACAGGTTCCTCCACCACAACCACAACCTCAAGCAATACCAGCCGCAGATTCTCTCGCAAGGCAAAGGCCCCAAAGCCCCCTGCACCCACAGGCCCTGCCCCTGACAAAAGCCCTCCCGTACGTGCTCCCTCGCAAGAGGCGGTCAGGTCCACGGGTGGCTCACAGCGTTCCCCCAAGAAGGCCTCCCTTTTTTCGAAACTCGTTCGCAAACTCGTGCCGTGTGTAGCGCCTAACGCCCGGGCCCACCCCATCGACATTGAAGTCTCCAATGTGACACGCCCTTCCGCGCAAGCTTCAAGCAGCAGTCCTGCAGATCCTCCTCCCGCACAAAATGAGAAGCAGCGTCCCGAAAGCGAGTCCCAGGAAAAGGAACGGGAGCAACCTGCTCCTCCACCCATCTCGATTCCCACAGACACGTCCCTGGCAGCCAAACAGGACGTCGAAGTCATCGTCCCTCCAACACCAACCAAGGCATTGCTGCCCATCTCGGAAACCGAGGGTGTGACGAGTGGTGCAGTACAACCGCCTGGTTCTACAGGGTCGGATATTTTCTCCCCACAACCCATCCCGCATTCAGACATGTCACACCCCTCCCCTCCTGTCCCGCAACCCCATGTCGGCGACATGTCGCATGCGATAACCGATTCGGATGGCAGCTTTACGGATGAAGAGGGTCATGTCGAAGGCGAAGAGGCAGAACATGAGGAAGGTGAACCCATGGACGACGACGACGAGGATGCTCTCATAATGAACGGGGGGGCCGGTATCCCAATTGGGCCGGTACGTATTACCTTGATTAATTACCCTCCCTGCGGTTTATCTCCCTCGTTCAGGACGGCATGCCGCGGCCCCTGCTACCCCCCCTTGCCCCCCAGCACGCGGGGCGCAAATGTCTTGTTTTGGACTTGGATGAAACCCTCGTTCACAGCAGCTTCAAGGTACGAACCCCGAATTGATCGCTTTTCACATCTGACCCGGCCTCTCTAGTCCATACAACATGCAGATTACGTCGTACCGGTGGAAATCGAATATCACTGGCACAATGTGTACGTCATCAAGCGTCCGGGCGTCGATAACTTTTTGAAGAAGATGGGAGAGATATACGAGGTGGTGGTGTTCACCGCCAGCTTAAGTAAGGTCAGCCCTTTTTTCCGGCCTACGACGATTCAGCAGCAGCCGACTCGATTATTGCATAGTATGCCGATCCAGTCTTGGACAAACTGGACGTCCATCACGTCGTTTCCCATCGACTGTTCCGGGAGAGCTGTTACAACCACAAGGGAAACTACGTAAAGGTATGTTGAGTTGTGGTTGCTTTCGACTGGAATCTCACTTGAGCTTGCTTGCAGGACCTTTCGCAATTGGGCCGTCCGATTGCTGATACCATCATTCTGGACAATTCCCCGGCTTCATATATCTTTCACCCCAACAATGCGGTACCTGTTTCTTCGTGGTTTAACGACCCACACGACACGGAGCTCACAGACCTGTGTCCCTTCCTCACCGACCTCGGAGAAGTCACGGACGTGCGAGGTGTTCTCGATGGGGGACTCTGAACACGACCGGTGCTCGATGGTACGTACTGCAGAGGACCCTGGCACAGTCTCCTTGCCAACTCGCATGTTGTTATCCAGTGTTAATCGCGATTTCAAGCACGTCAACTCGCATTTGCGCGTCATCCTCCACTGCAGCACTATCCCATAATGCGCATCTTGTACAACCAATATTCCCGCACCCATCAAGACCATTCTCAGTTATACCCGTTACACTCATGCGTCGGTAATCTTTATCGTTTCTGTATCCATCATGCACACATACGCACCATACCCCATGTCCTTGCGGTTATCTCTTGGTGTCCACGGGATGGAGTATTTGCACGGCTTTGGTTACTTTGCGGCATCACACTTTGTCTTTTTTTTTTTTTTCTCCAAGAGTTTCTTTCACGCAAGTATACAAAAAAAAGACACCAGTACTTGGCCTTTATGATATGCATTATGGACTACTCGCATAGTGTCTTGGTCAGTGCTGACATTTTCAAGACAGTGTTATGGACTGACCCAGCACGCACCACTCGCAGGGCTCTCATGGAAGTTTCTTATTGTGTGACCTGTTCTTTTTTTTTTTAACTTAAATTCCACTCGATTCCTATGCGTAGGCGTATGAGCCTTGCATGTTTTACATTAGTTTCTTTTACCTCTCCCACTTTTACTCCTATTGCTTCTCGATGTTTTTTATGTCTTGACAACCCTTCAATCGGTCTTGTTTTCTTTGCATGACGGTTACGAATGTTTTACGACGAGAAAATGATGCACATATTTCATCCCACGTGACCGTTGAGCCGTGTTTCAGTTTCCTGCGCGATGAAGGCCACCGACGACAGCCGCTACAGAGTGCTTTTAAAACGCATCGAAGACCTTGAAAAAGTCCATGCAGACGACAAGAAGAACGTCCGTCCTCCTCCCCTCCTCGATCCAAGTACCCGACGAGCTGACGGCCCATAGCACCAAGCAGAACTGGATCGCCACAAGTCCGAACTCGCGCGCGCGACCCGGACCAACGCCGAGCAAACGGAAAAGGTTGACAAACTCAAGAAGCAGCATGACGCCTACGAGGCGCGTGTACAAGAGCTAACGAGGGCGAACGTGGCGGACCAGACTGAGCTCAGGGAACTACGGACCAAGCTGCGCGCGTGCGAGCACGAGCGCAACCAGCTCGCGAAGCGCGAGGCGGAGCACGGGGAGACCAAGAGGAAGGCTCTGACGAGCGCGGAGGCGAAGTGGAAGGAGGACGTGAGGGAGCGGGACCGCAAGGTGCTGGAGCTGGAGAAGACGGTGATGGCGGAGAGGAAGAAGCGGGGGATGCTCGAGTCGTGTCTGGACGACGTGAAGAAGAAGGCGGATGAAGAGGCTACGAAGCTGCGCGCCGATGCTGTCCGTTTGCAACGGCGGCTCGACGACGCACAACATCGGGAGCGTGACGAGGCTCGGCGTGCTGCAGAGGAGGCCGGGGAGCGGGAGGAAGACCTCTTGACGCAGGTGGAGCAGTGCAAAACGGCGCTCAGTCGCGTGGCGGACGAATACGCACGATTGGCATCCACGACCGTGCCTGCCGAAAGGCATACCGCTCTCAAGGAAGAACATCTTGGGCTGCAATACCGCTCGCTGCGTCTGGAACGGAAGCTCGCCAACTCGGAAGCGCAAGTGACTGAGCTGGCGCATCTCATACGCCAGGCCAACGACGAAAACAAACTCCTCCTGGAGCAATTACGGGACGCTGAAGACGACGTTGCGCAGCTCCTTCGGGAGAATAGTCTCGACAGAATCACCACTCACGACCGTGATAACGACACGACGTCTGCGTTGGAGCAAGATATGGTCGCTCTCTCTGTTGAACTCGCTGAAGGTCATGCCCTGGTAACCGTCGTCGAGTATTACAACAGGGTCCATAACTTCGACCGCGATCTGTCGGACGACATGCGCTTGCGGATGGATGCGCTGGAAGACACCGCTCGTCGGGAACAACATGCGAATCGTGCCTTGACCGAGGAAGTGGCGAACCATATTGTTCACCGTGATGCATCAAGCGCCGAATTCGAAGTCCTTCGCGCAGAGCTGGCACAGGTGAACAACCATCTTGCGAGCGAGCAGGTTTCGCTGGCAGCGATGCGCCAATCCCGAGATCTGCTACAAGACAAAGTGAGCACGCTAGAAAAGCAGCTAGGCGAACAGACGTCTCAGCACAAGGTTGCGTTGCAAAAAGAACGAGATGTTGCACAGAAATTGTCATCGCAGCTTTCTATGAACAAGATGGCCGAAGACGCGCTCAAGGCAGAGATGGAGCAGTGCGTCCGTACCCATTGAAAATCATATCTTTATTTTTTTTTAAAAAAGTCACGCTAGCCTAACCGGCGAGCTAACCGACGCGTCACGGTTCCAAGACGCGTACTACAAGTTGTTGGATGAGACGGAGGGACTGTTGGCGCGCAATGACTTGGCGGAGGAAGAGGCTGAACGTCTGAGTCGTTTCAACGCCGAGATACTCGGCCACCACAATCCAGCGCAGAGAATCGTCTATGTGGACCGGATACGGAGGGAGCTGGGGGACACGAAGCAGGTGCGTGTATATTCATGCGCCAGAGTGCGCGAGTATACTTAGTGGGTGGTGATAGAAACTGCTCGCATGCACGCGCGAGCGGGATGCGTTGGCAGTGTCCAACGACGATCTGCGCCACGAAATCGAGTTGTACAAGTCGTCCGTGGTGCCGATAGAGAGCAAACCGCGTTCAGCGTTCATCCGGGTCTCGCGGCCGCCTCTGACGAATCAGAGCCTGAATGGGCGTTCACAGAGTCCGATCAAACACAAAGTACCAGAACATTTGCCTGGGCCAGGCGATATGACTGTGGACGAATTGGCATGATTTCACTGCGATCTCATTTTACTGCGATCTCATTTTTGATGACATATATATACGAGTGCAAGGTCTTGGTATGAGAGTACTTGATAAATAAATTAAAAAAAAAAAACAAGCAAGCATTGCTCCATGCCAAAGAAAATCCAGTTGAACGACTAAAACAGTGATACTCGGTCCGACATCTCGTGGCTTTCGTAGTATTTCCAGGGTTCGTCATCCTCCCTCAGCTCGTCCACTCGGGAGTATCGTCTTTTTTGTTCTCTGCGCCTCCGCCACCAAAAACTGCAGCAGCGAGTCAGCTCAAAGAGCAGGCCAATCGGGATATGCACTGACATGGATGCGATCCCAATCCCGATCAAGAATGTGACGCCGAGTGTCCCACCGATGATAGCACCTTTTTGCTGGCTCAAGAACGCCTCTACCTTTATCAACCCACTGGTGTCCGGGTTCGTGTACACGTATTTTCGACCCGGAAGCACACTTGCGCTCGGTGGGTTGCGTGGGTCGTAGCAATACTGTGCAAAACAGCCCGTACAGACATCCGATCGTGGATGTGTTGGCGTCATTTTCAATCGCGCACGATCGAGCGCGGCACATTGCAAACATTTCCCCCAGTTGGGATCAGGAGCATTGGTATTAGGTTGAAATCCGCCAAGGGTGTTTCGAAAGGCTTGATCGAGAAATGTGGTGGTCGAAAGAGGGCTGTAAGACAGCTGAAGATCTTTGGTGCTTGACGCCAATTAGTGGTCAAAAAGCATGCGATGAGAGAACAAGAGTTACTTGGACGCGGGCGGATTCCCGTTCAGCGGAGGTGAATTGGGTATGTAGATGATCAGAGGGTATTCTGCGGGGCTCTCGGTTGGGTTACAGCCAAAGAACGTTGGTCTTTGGTTTGTACCCGTAGAGACAAAGTCGTGTGCCGATGACGGAATCGGAGGGAATGCTTGATGCGAGGAAGAGAGAATGGAAGAAATCCGATGTGAGCTAGTGAGCAATGTCGTCCCGCTGTCACACAGTTAGGGCAGAAAATCGGAGGCTGAGCGGCACCAACTGACTTTGGCCATTGATTGGGGTCGTCCGAGCTTGCATCCACAGCGACGACAATGTCTACCTTTCTCACTTTTGTCAACAATGCACCAAGGGGTACTTGCTCAAGATTGGAACCGCCATCCACGAGTGAAAGCCATTGTGAAGAGGAGTCCGGAAATGTATTGTTGTTGATGCCTTGAAATGCCTTGTGCACGGTCATATACGGAGCTGGGGCCTAACACAAGACGCAACTCACATTTGGCCAATTGGCCACCTCAAAGGAGCGCGAATGCACTTTCGAAGTCAATTGTCTGTATAGAAATTGTACTGCAGATGCATCGCCATTCTGGTTGTCGAATGCAGCGAAACGGCCGCTCGATGCGTCGATAGTCTGTGAAGCAATCATCAACCTGTGAGGACAAGAAAGGAAGTATACAGACGTTGAAGATGCTGGCACTCGTGCCCATCACGAAGGCGACTTGGTCAAATCCGGTGACACAGACGGACGGATCAGAGGCAAGTCCGTTCACGATATGGGTGCCTGAATATGCCATTGAAGCCATGGCGGACAAGTTTGGATCCCAGGAGCCAAATTCAATCGGTGTAAACTACTATGATGAGTGAGATGAAGCAACGAGAACTGGCAGACTCACCTCGTAGACTACCGAGTCCGGCGATGGAACGGAGGTTAATCGAGATCCCGAGGAAAGGGAATTGGCGGCAATGATAGGGAAAGGCATTGATTGATTTGCATAAGAAGGTACAAGTGTGATTTGCGACCAAAGCTGGTCAGCGCCATGGAGGGTATTGTTAGTAAAAAAGTTGTCCTTGGTGGTTTCATTCAAAAAATGGTAAGAGAGTGCCCGTCCCCAGATATCGGTGATGCTGGTATCGCTGCAGAAGTGCTCATCAGGATCGACAGGAGGAAATAAAAGAAAGAGACGGACAAGGACGCATTAGCCTTTGCCTCGACGCCGGCAAGGATGCTGCTCCAGTATGCTTGGTTTTCTTGGTCGCCCAGGCTGATGCTGGACGGGGTGAGAAGATCCATGTCCAGCAGCCAGTCGCCATACACCAGGGCAGATGGGGTCGGCCAGTTGTTGGACGCGAGCGATGCGGCAAGCCATGAGCCGCCTGGGCGAGACGGTCAGGCGGGAGCAGGACAGGGCGTTGGGATGACGGACCTGAAGAGGCAGCGAGATAGGAGACGACCTGGAGTAGGCCGCCTGTCCCGAGGGCCTTTGCGGTGGTGTTCCTCGCGTCCAGCGCGGAGAAGACGGCGGCGCCGAACTGCGCGGTGCGGTACCCGCGGCCACCAAGCGCGATGCCGATGCGGGGCAGGGACGCGTTGAAGAGGGAGAGGGAGTAGCCGATGGCGGAAGCGTCACCGAGCCAGTCTGACCAAGCTGCAGGGATCTCGGAAGACTCTCTTGCGGCCACATACGAGAGCTCGTGTGGGCTGAGCAACTGGCTCTCTGGGGTGAATGTGCGGACGAGCGACTGCGGACAGGGTGCGCTGGACGTTGGTGTGTCGGGAGCGACGGCGGCGGCGGCGACGACGACGACGACGACGACAAGGAGAAGGAGAAAAAGATGCATTATACGACTCGCATGGCGTGGAGGAGGGGGGAGGAGGAGGAGGAGATGACAAAGCTTGTGGTTACATAAAACGATGAGTGGGCTGCTCTTGTCAGCATCTTCGTCTCCTCTTTCTACCACCACGACGACCTCCACACGTCCCAGCAGCAGCACACAACAACAAGAAAAAGCGCATCGTCCCGGTTATTAGACAACATATGAAACAAATACAGACGACAGACAGCGGTGAGCCTGCATACTACCGAGATGGGTGCCACTACTCTTTGGCCGCGGGTGTCTCCAGCTTTTCCCCTTCCGGTCTGGATTCTTGAGTCTGTTGTGGCTGCTGCGGGGGTGGTGCGGCCAGTATTTGACCTGGTGCCAGGGAGCCACCTATTTGCGCTTGACCACTCAGCGCGGCGCGGAGGGCGGCGTTTTCGATGCGGAGCTGGTCGACGAGGGCTCTGCATTCCTCCCAGCGTCGGTTAGCCTCGTCGGCAGATGCAAGCGCTGCATCGAGAAGTTGCGATCGTGATTCGAGCGCCTTGACACGTCTGGGGCAAACAGGTGAGTGTAAGCTGCGACGCGGGGGCAAGACATACTGGTCTCGGCGCTCTCTGAAGGCCCTCTGGGCCTTGCGGTTTTGCTCAGCGCGTTTGCTCTGGCTGAGCTGGCGGCCGCCCGACTTGGAGGACTCGTGTGCTGAGTCGGGACTCTGGCCGTTGAGCTGCTGGGAAGGCTCACCCGGCGGAGGTGGCTGTGCATACTCTGGAGGAGGTGCGTACTGGTACATCGGAGGATGGCCCATGCCGGGGGGCATGAGTGCGTGTGGGGGCGGAAGCATTTGGCCGAGATGAATGCCGGGCGGGGGCGGTGGGGGGTGTTGGGGCTGGGGCTGGGTGGGGGGTGGGGGGGGCGGTGGTGCCGGGGCGGGTGCGGGTGTGGAAGTTGGCGGGGACTTGCGCTTGCGTGAGGAGCGAGTGGTTGTTGTTGTTGAGGGTGCTGGCTGTGATGAGGATGAATTTGGGGTTTGTGGTTGTGGATCGTCGCGAAGACGCATTGCTGTTGCTGGTTTTTCCTGTTGCTGTTGTTGGAACTGGAGCATGACCGCGGCGAGGTGGATGACAATGATCGACTCGCCTTTGGTGGAGGGGCGCGCGAGTATTAGTAAGAAAACTTTCCGTCTCTCTTGTTTGCCCTTGTTGGGGGCACCGCCCAACAGATGACAAAGCACTGTCAGCTTTATTATGTAATCATGTATCTTTTTGCCTTCAACGTCCTATCCGCCCTCGGCTGGGCCGCCGTCCTCGCCGTCACAGTTGCCGCCGCCCTCACCGCCCCCGCCGACCCCGACGCCGCCTACACCACCGCCAACGCGTTCTCCGCCTCCCTCGGCGCGTTCCTCCTCCCTTATGTGCCCGCCACCTTTTCCGCTTCCTGGCCTTGGCTCGCCCCCGTCCAGTCCCTCGCCGCGCTCGAGGTCTTCCATGTCCTCATCGGCCTCGTCAGGTCGCCCCTCCCCACCACTCTGGCACAGGTCTCCTCCCGCCTAGTCCTCGTCTGGGCCATCGTCGCCCGCTTCCCTTCCACCCATGCCAGCCCCATATACACCACCATGGTCCTGGCCTGGTCCATCACAGAAGTGCCCCGATACTCTTACTACGCCATCAGCCTCCTCGGCCTTATGCCTCCTGCTTGGCTTACCTGGCTGCGCTACTCTTCCTTTTATATCCTCTACCCCATCGGCGCAGGCAGCGAGGTCCTCCTTACCCTCAGTACCATCTCAGAATGGCAGAACGGCCTTTACACCCACTGGTCGTTTGACGACTGGCTCAAGGCCGCGATGGTCATGATCTGGATTCCCGGTACGTCTTCTCTCCGTCCTCAGTTGCCCACTCGCCGATTCCCGTCCAGGCCTTTATGTCATGTATACCCACATGATCCGCACTCGGCGCAAGGTCCTTGGCCCACAAAAGCCTCGGACACTGGGCGCAAAACCAAAGGACAGGGCAAAAGCGAACTGATGGATCAATAAAACGGCCATTACGCAAACGCATGCACGATACCCTTGTCACTACATTAATTTTGCAATACACCTTTTCATTGACACTCGCCCGAAACGTAACCGCTTGAATGGCAATCTGTCGATCCCATTTGTAATCTGACGCGAACACCTCGCCTTACTGCAGTCATGTTCCCCTCGGTCGCCCTCTTGATCCTCTGGCTAACGGCCTACTCTTTCGGCACGCCGTTGCGGACAAGCAATCCACCACATGTCTACAGGGCACCTCACAAATTTATCGCCAGACGTTCTTTTCCCAACTTTGACAAACAGACGGCAGTGTGTGGACCCTTGATCCGTTTTGACCCCACTCACGAGAACCACATAGCTAGCTGCACAATCTCGCACCATACAAAAATTTCGAGACGCCACCGCGCGGCTGGCGGGTCACAATACATCCCCCGGTTACGCTATTCCTCTCTTGCTGCAGGAAGCCTACGATCGTGCTTCCGACCAGGCAGTAAACGTTCGTTTCCAAAAATCCTTGTCCCCTTCTACGGTCAGAACGGCCACTTCTGGGCACCTCGATAGCACCAACCGTACCATAATTTGTCCCCTCGAGGATGAAACGGACGGGATCAACGACTACGAATATTACGGCCTACTGTTCTTTGGGAGCCAGGCACAACCGCTGAGCATCGATTTTGATACTGGTTCCGCAGGTACATCATTCTTTGCCTACATAAACGAATGCAGATCCGTTTTCTTTGTCATAGACCTTTGGGTTCCCGCCGGGTGCGGCAATTGTCAGGGGCTTACCCAATTCCAGACCAACACCAGCAGTTCATTCCGCAACCTGACTCGGCCGTTCGCTATCAAATATGTGCGTTGGGTACCTTTCCCCTGACTCTGCTATATCTGCTTCCTTTCCACAGGGACGAGGCGAGGCGATCGGAACCGTCGTCCAAGATACCATCTCCGTTGGCTCTGTCCACGTGCACAACCAGACCTTCGGTGCAGTCACTTCTATCAGCCCAAATTTCGCCAATGCTCCCAGCGACGGAATCGTCGGCTTGGCATTTGGCACCATCTCCAACACGCATAGCCCGACGTTTTTCGAGAACATGATTGAACAGATCGATGCACCCTTGTTCAGCGTCTTTATGAGCAGGGGCAAAGTGCACGGCTCCGAGGTCAGCCTATCGCATTATACACTGTCCCATCAAGCCCATGCATGGGTGTGTAGATCTGTTTCGGATGTATCGACATCTCGAAAGCCGCCGACGAGCACGTTACCTGGGTGCCCGTGGCATCCAAGGTGTGACCATCTTCCAAACCCATTCAATACCTGCTGATGCTTCCAGACGTACTGGTCTGTCGACCTGACGAACGTCTCTGTGAACGATTCAACTGTGCCTACCCACGAGATCATGGCCGTGCGTGTCAGCCACCAAGAGCAGCGCTCTCCGCTAACCGACCCTGGGCCCTTCCAGCTTGTCGACACGGGCACGTCGTTTCTGTATGTTCCCACCGCAATCGCGGCTGCCATATATGCGCGGGTGAACGCATAATGCTCGCAAACCGATTCTTGCCCTTTTTTTCTTAATGCAGTTGCCCAGATCCCAGGTTCCGAGCCCGCCCCAGGCTACGGCAAAGGCTTCTACAAGTACCCTTGCAACGCGGTCTTTACGATAACCTTCAACCTCGGTGGGCACCCGTTAGAGATGGGCCTGCACGACATGAATCTCGGGCGGTATGAGAATGACGTTGCGAGCAAGTCTGTAGGCCTTTGCTCACACACGCATGCACGGTCTTACTTGTACACAGCACATGTATCGGTGCGATCGTCGGTGCGACTCTTGGTTTTGCCATTCTTGGTGAGTCATCCAGGCCGCATTTCTGTGCGGGCGCTCACGTGGATCGTAACTCTCAGGAGACTCGTTTTGCAAAAACTGTGAGTCTTGTTAACCTCGAGGTCTCGTTTACTCATCTGCCAACAATTCAGACGTGACGATCTTTGACTACTCGCACGGGGCGAGAGTGGGCTTTCTGAGGAGCGTTGATTATTAGTGTCGTCACTGGTAATGTCCATGAAAAACAAATTTTCACCATTTAACAGTTACATCGTAGTAAACACAGCGAAAAACAAGAGAGTCTAGTAACGTAGCGAGTAATAGATATGTAACTATGTAAAACAAATGGTGTACAAGATTGAACTTAGCTCAATGCGGAGATCATCGATGGGGCGATCGAGCCATGCCTATGAGCTTCCCAAAGTTTGTCTTTGGCACGAACCTCGATGTTTTCAAATGGTGCACTCTGAGAAAGCTTGATACAATCGCGCGTCCCGAGGACAAGCAACTCAAAGAAGAACGCCGACGTCGCTCGTCTGGACGCCTTGTGGGACACTTGGGCAAAACTAATCACCTTTTCTTCCTCGTCCCCTGGTTGCAACTCCCTGCGAATGATCCCAAGAGCCTTCACGGTGTTCCTACTGTAACCCTTGCCCTCGCCATCACTGACGGATTCTTGGGTTTGAGAAGACTGTGATGGCCGGACGTCGAATACGGCAATGACAGAGCTGACGTCCGCATACGTTTCCTCTCCTTCTCCCTCAATTGCAGGCGTCGACATTCGACTTCTCTCCGACAGCGCCACACTCTTTGCGCGTTCGGGCCCCACGTCCTCTTGCGGCGCTGTGGCAAAGTCCCCGCCGACGTCCATTTGGAAATCATCCATACCACCACTAATGTTGGTAAAGTCGAATGCACCCTCTGGGGCAATGCTGGCGCGACCGCCGAGTGCTTCGCTGGCGATGACCGCGCTCGGTGCGACGCTGGTTTCGCGTCTCCCTTGCTCCACCTCTCCTTCATCATGAGGGGCCTCATCGACGCGTGGTTTCTTCCTGCCACCCTTGTCGGGGGATGCCCCTCGTTTCTTGGAAGGTAGCCCAGTGTGGGCAGGACGCATAAACAGTTCCGACAACTCGGGAGCCAGGCCTGGTGGTCCAGCACAAAAGAATGTGCCTTCTGGTGTGACCTTGGTCGGTAAGAAATGAGCGAGGGGATCGTCTCGGATCTCCAAAAGGCGCATGACCATGGTAGAACGTGGAAGGAATTGCTGCTCGGCGAGAATGTCGCTGATATCGCGGACGACAGGGGCACCCAATCCACGTCCTGGTCTAGCACCTGGGCCATCCGCCAGCTCGATGACGGAATCGATGATTTGTTTCTTTTCCCTGGGCTTCCGCTTGGCCTTGGGTGGTTCGGGCTCCGGCTGTTGTTCCTCAGGCAGTTCTGGCTGGACTACACGGGGAGTCAGGCTGACGTCGATCTGCGGGGGAGTTTGAGGAGGTTCTGTGAGCGGGGAGGCTAGTACAAAAAATCGTGAGCGACACGTTCATTGAAGATCAATAAATGCGGGCATACACATGCGTGAAGGGGAACGTGTTTGACCCGGCGTCCTCTCCCGTTCCGACGGCAGACCATCACCGAAATCGAGGCCAAGGTCTATGTCAGCGCCTGCAATGTCGGGACCGAACGGCATGTCGACATCCATCTCTGTGCCAAACGGGTGCTCGGATGGTTCTCTGCTATAGGAAAAATCGAGGTCCCTGTCTGCCGCACGGTTGTGGCCACCGAGGGCCGAGTCGAGGGACTCGCGTGCGCTTCGCGGCATGGGTGCTTCTCTTCCGACCTCGACGCTCTCGTCGACGATGCTGCTTGCATCCTTGGCGCTGACTGGACCATCTCCGAAATCAAGCCCCAGGTCGAGTTCGCCAAAGTCCTGTGAACCGATACCGTCGGAGGGGCCGAGATCGAAGCCATATCCAGGGTCGTCAAGGTCGAGTTGAAAATCCTCAGCAGTCTGAAGGGTGATGTCGGCCTGACGGGCGACGTGGTGCCCCTGGGGCTCGGCAATGCGATCCTCAAAATCGATGTCCCTGGGAAAAGTATGAACTGTGTTGTGAACGGGGGGACGAGCGGGCGCACCAGTTTATATCCGGAATGAGCACGTCCAAGTCGAGATTCCCACCCTGGAGTGTGATGGCGTTGCGGTTGACGGCGAGTTGGTCTTCGGTCATGTCGACGACACCCGGTCGAAAGGCCTGCGGGTGCACTGTGTCAGAAGGGGGGCGAGTAAGGGGCGAGGGACGCGGACCATTTTGATCTTCAGCAGGGCCTCGTTGCAGTCGTCCAAGAGGTACTTGGCTTTTCTGCTGTAGATGCGGACGACACCGAGCAAGAGCTGGCCGCTGAGACGAAGAGCCATGACCTCGACTTCCTGTCCCATGATGGCGCCTGTGGGGTGGTTGGCGGGGCACGGCAGCGACGGGTGTGTGAGTGTACTTGCCTGCTGCTTGCTGGATATCCGTCTGCAGGGTCTGTGTCTTGGAGAGCTTGCGCTCCATGTGCGCGGCGAGCCATACCCTGGCCAGCGGACCTCGCCGGGAGAGGATGGCCTCTGAGTAGAACTGCAAGTTGGTCAGAAAACAAGCGATTCTCTGTGATGATAACTTGCCATCAAGTCAAGATAAGATATACAAGAAAGAAAAAAGAAAAAAAAGGAGTGTCCAAAACGCAAGTCGTGGTTCAAGTCAACCACTTGTTGTGGCTGTGCGTATTGATGTTTACCCGTCTCGCCCATGTCCGCTCCTCCTCGTCGCTACCCCGCCGCCTCGTCCCCATGCTCCGCGTCGCGCGCGACATGAAGGCGCAGCGTATCGCGCCCGACCGGACAACGTACAACGCCCTCCTCGCAGCCATCGCCCACGAGGCCCTCCCGCTCGAGGCATGGGCAGTCGCCGACGACATGTCCGCCGCCGGCGTGCAGCTCGACCGTCAGTCCTACCACCATCTCTTGCACGTGCGCCCGACCCTCCCCCGCAGCATGCTGATCTCATTCCCTCCAGGCCGCCAGGTGGTCTTCCACGAACACCACGTGGCACGTCCTCGCCGAGATGAAAAAGAATGGCATCGCGCCCAACGAAGAGACCTACGCCTTCATCGTCGCGCGCGCAACCACAACGGAGAGCATCGAGCTCGCCCTCCAGTACATGTATCAGATGTATGACCTTGGGCTCGTCCCTCGCCTCACCACCGCCCAAGACGTCGTCAAGCTCGCCGCGGACATGGACTTGCCCAAACTGGCCATCGAGGTCGCCCAGGACTTTGAGTCCCGTTCCCCTCGCAGACTCGACGCCGAGACATGGATGTCCTGTCTCGCGTCTTCCGCAGGCATGCTTTATGTGTGTCCATGCGCCTCGTAAATGCCCCCACTAACACTGTTCCGCAGGCCGAAGGTGTCAGGTCGTGCTGGCAAAAGGTTGTACACGCATCCAACCTCACCCCCGACGAAGGCACCTGCCTATCCGTTCTCCACACGTGCGCGCGTCACGGTCTTGCCGATCTGGCACAGGATGTCATGCGTGTCCTCCGCCGCATGGGTGTCGATCCCTGGCAAGAGCACCACTTTGCACCTTTGGTCGAAGCACTTTGCAAGGACGGGAAAATAGTCGATACTTTCCACATTCTTGGCACAATGCGCAAACAATGCGTTCACCCTACTGCCGAGACAGTACGCCCGTTTGCCGAGTACCTTGAGCAAGACGTAGATCGCATCGACGGCGTCTGGCAGCTACTCGGCCAATGGCAGCATCAGGGAAACACGGTGGACACCCTTGTCCTCAACGCAGTCATTCGAGCGTGCCTCTCTCTGAGTGACCTGCAGCGCGCCGTGGGCGCATACAAGTCCTTTGCCGAATATAGCTGCAAACCCAACGTCGAGACGTTCAACACTCTCCTCTCGGGCTGCGTCACCGCCAAGCACCGTGAGCTGGGCGACAAGCTTCTCCTCGACCTAAAACAGGCTGCTGTCAAGCCGAATGCCAAGACATACGATCGTATCGTCCTGCTCTGTCTCACCCAGCCGACCTATGACGACGCGTTCTTTTACCTCGAGGAAATGAAGACGCAGGCATTTGTCCCCTCTGCGAGCGTGTACGCGGAGATCGTCCGCGTGTGTGTGGCTGCGGGGGATTCGCGGTATGCCCTCGCCTTGGCGGAAATGAAGGACCGTGGCTACGCCTTGCCGCCCAGTCTCCGTCGGTTTCTCTCGGACCGCGGCATGACGTCTGCGGGGCCCGGTAGTTAAATTGTATACTTGTATTGGAGGTACATAGTCCGGGATGGGTTCAAATCTCAAAATATGGATCCCCCTGCACATCCGACGGGTTCAACATACTCTTGCATTGCGATATATATATACGGTCGAAGCAACGGTACCAGCTGAAAAGTAGATCAGCCCATCACCTCTTCCCAGGCTTTTCTCTATTTCAACGAGACGATCCGACCGGCAACCGACTCGGAACGTTTACCACAGAATTACAACACCCCTCGTCCCGCTCCCGATCACCTTGGAACTTCTACTTCCCCTTTACCTCAGTGGACACCTGGTCCTCATCCCCCCAGGGACTGAAATTGGGCTTTCGGATCAGCGGCAACGATTGCAACCACGCAGGCAGCGCTGATTCCTTCTCCACAATGCCCCTTCTCGGCGCATCCGCATGCACATGGGCGGGGGACGAAGGAATGCTTCCCACATCACTCAAGCTTGGAAGTCGCTCGAGACTCGTGTTCGTCGACCCACCGAGCGCACGCTGCAGCGCCTCACGCTCCGCCCGAGACGGGGCGAACGCACGAAGTAGGGAAGATGGCGTGGATGACGTGATGATGGGCGTCAGACCGGTTGGATTCAGTGCATCGTACGACTGTACAGCCGTGGCGGTCGTGTCAGCGGCGCTGCTACCCTTGTCCGGTGTAAGCCTCGTAAGCCGAAACACTTTTGCGTCTGGATTGAGACCGCTGCGACGTTTTTCATCCTTAGGTGTGGAGATCCAGCTCTTGGAGGCCTCGGTGCCTTTCCTCCCCATTTCCAGACGATCATCCGACCCTTGTATCTCGTAGATGGTGTTCTGACGCAAAGACAGTTGATCGTAGCTAGGCTGACCCTGAGCACGACAAAGGTCCAATACGTCAAGCTGCTCAGAATCAGCTTCCACAGGCGAGGATGTGAAAGCTCCATTTTGGATAGCGAATCCTCCCTTCCAATCTGCTGACGGAGAATCGAGCACACTGATCAGGCTGCTTGGAATGAAGGCTGCAGAGGGTGTAGGCGGTTCACGAAAGGGTGAGAACGAAGTCGTTTGAAAGTAGCCATTGGAGGTGTGACCAGCGCGTGGGGGCGACAGAGAAGTGTCATCATCAAAGACGGAATTACCCTGGGAACGAAGAACTGGAGAAATATTTGAGCCATCATTCGTGATACTAAAATGTACGACACACCCGAGGAAAACCCTGCAAGCTCCGGAGAGTACATAGGGTCCCTTGATTCAGATCCACTGTTACCCCGGACACGTTCTGACCCCATCAGAACGTCGTCGACTGGCACATCGAATGGATTATAAGACGAAGTCCACCCAGAGTTGTCTGCTTTGTTGTACTTGACAACACTACCGTTTCCAATGCTCGAGTGAGACGCGTCAAGCGAATCCGGGTATACCTTGCCAAGTTGGGTGCGGTGTTGTGTAGCGCAGAGTCGCGACTTGCTTGCTTCGATCTTTTCTTCTAGTTCCCGTGCACGCGTGTTCAGTGAAACAATGACCTCCTCTGCCACTCGCACTTCCTTCTTCCTCATTTCCAGCTCAGAGTTGAGTTGCTCTTCCTCTGTCGTGTCGGAAAGACTGGGTTCAGCAGCGAGCACGGTGCGATCATGTTCCATTCGTTCCTTCAACCTTTGAATCTCCAAACCGAGTTCTTCCACTCTACGCATAGCCGAGTCCTTGGCATTACGAGCAACCTTCATCTTCTTTTCTGCTTCTCTTTTGCTTATTTCCGCCTGACGCCTCGTTTCCTCTAATGCTTTGGCACGAGTCCGACTGTCCAGCCTTCTTTGTTCTTCTTCCCGTCTTCGCAAACGCAAATCGCTGAGCTCGGCCTCGAGAGAATCACGGGATTGGTTGGCGGAATTTTGAGCTTCCTCTAGTTGATTCTGAAGATCGTGCACGGAGGCTTGTGCAGCCGCTATTTGTCTCAAGACTTCCGCGATGGATGCAGAATGATCGCATGACCCCGATGTCGACATAGCGCGAGTGACCGTGTGAGCAATCGGAGGGGCATGAACAGGCGGACGTTTCGGATCCACAATCAAGTGTGACGACTGGGGAGTCACTGGTAGGAGATCATGGAGACGATGATCGGCATGCAAAGGAAGGGATGCAGACTTGGGAAGTGGGGGAGGAGATGAATTGCGATGAGCAACAGAGTTGGGCCGCTGGTCTGAACGTTCGCGATTACGCAGCTTGGGTGGCGGACGACGTAATAACGGGCGAGGACATTGAGAAAACTTGGCAAACGGGAGGCCTAGACAGAGATCAGACTACGACGACACCTAGGACCTTGTGAGGAATTCACCATCATAGTCATGAAACTTGTCCAGTGCTTTGAAGCCGAGAATGCCAGAACTCCAACCTTGAGCATCTTTCGAGCGGATCATGGCATCGTAGTACCAGGACTCGACGGGGCCACCGCGCCACCAGCGTCCAAAGGCACCGATGAACCAAGAATCCAAAGAAACAAAGGGGTCTGGATCCGGACGATGGTGAGCATGAGGATGTATGCTGCCTGCGCGACGGCCACCGGCAGGTACAGCAGTACCTTGGGTTGTGGCGATGGTGCAAACGCCAAAGCTATGAAAGATGTGCTTTGGGGTGCGGAGTGAGACGGAGGCACGGTTAGCAAAGTGGAAGGGAAGAGTTGAACGATCCGCCGAGTTTGGTTTGTCAGAACGAGAGTGCGTTGAATCCAAGTCCGGTGTCGAATCGTCTGAGAGATCATCCAAGTGACTCAAGTGCTGGCGGAAAGACTGTTCGGTCAGGTATGTCCTAAAGGAGATCTCGGTCGGGTTTGTGAGGTAGGCTACCGCGCGAGAGGATTAAGAGAAGGACAGAGGGGAAGGTGGATGGCTCACCGAGGATGAGGAGGACTGCGAGGACGACCAACGCGAAGATGAAGGATCGAAAGCCAGGCCTAGAGTGGACTGAGTGGTCCCAGATGCGGAGGGGGGTCCATGAGGAGAGAAGGCCGAGACCGCCAAAGGATAAGCTCATGAGCCAAAAGACGAAGGTGGGTGAGGTTCGTGCAAGCCAAGTGGCCTGGTGAAGGTGGGGATGGGGAGTGTGCTGTGTGTGGTTAATTGCGGACACGGCTGTGAACGGACGTTCTCGTCCAAGACAAGGAATGAAATCAATGCACAACTCGCCGCAACTTCCGACGACGACGTTGACAAAGGAAACGGCGGCGATGCAATTCAAAGGAATGGGCCGTGCCATCGCGAAAACCAGAGTAGGTAATCCTTTCCCACAAAAAACTCACTCAGTCGGTCGGTCCCGACTTGCTAAAAATATGTCCCAGGGAGGATTCGAACCTCCGGCTTCACGGTTTGCGTGTTCCACAACGTGATGATTTAACCACTAATCGACAAGGACGCTGTACTGATGGGCTGCTTAAAGGTGCTAATACACGCCGATCAGTAGCCGCGAAGGATCCGGAATTACCACAAAGGTTCGAGTTGCGACCCGTGCTGGACGCCAGAGATATTTGTGCCAGTGGTGTGCGATAAGAAGATAGCCAAAACGGACCAATCGCAGCGCGGCATCTTTTTTACATAAGCTCGTGGCGTTGTCGAATGTCGGCTACTCCACTCATATTGGCTCATAAATGCCAGTTGGCTCCTTCAGTTTCAGACCCCCACCTGCCAGACTCCTGCCATGAGGAAAACTTCCTATGTGATCACCTTTTTCGCAGTCTTCATTGTCCTTGTCATAGTACGTCCACATGCCCCTGACCCCCCAACCGCAGCTCACCTCCTCCAAGAACATCTTGTCCGCACGGCTTCCCGACTGGTTCGCCAGAAACATGTGCTTCACTAGTCTGTGCGCCTGACACGCTCGTTTGAAGGCTCATCACAACTTATCAACTTGACGTCCCAAACGCAACATCAACGATCCGGTACGGATTGATGCAACGCTGCGAGCGTTCCTTTGTCAGCATCCCTGGCCCAGCCAGCGGACGTTTCGAATACTCAGACTATGAATGTCGCCCCTTTCCTCTCAGGGTTCAGGACAAGTGTGAAAATGAAAATCGTTTGCCCTGTGCCGAATGGGTCTCCGCTCAGTACTTTACTGAGCTCGGCATCGGGTTCGCCTCTATGGCCATGGCTGCCTTACTCATCGGCGTTAGCACACATTCCAGACGTCGCAGAGTCTGGAGAGCTGTTGCAGGTCTTGTCTTGCTCCAAGGCAGGTGTTTTATCCTCTTCTGGCGAACTTGTACCGACCTTGTCGTAGCCGTCTTCCAGTTTGTCACATTCGTCCTTGTGACGGAGGTGTACAGAAAAAGCCCCTTTTCTGCCTTCAAAGACGCTAAACTGGGCAAGTTCTCTTTTGTCCTGGATGCACCGTCGGCGCTCAGATCAGTTGCAGGACTCGGATACGTTTTGAATGTCATCTCTTGGATTGTTGGCTCTGTTGTTGGTTGCGCCGTTATTGTGACTGGCATTGCTGCCGATCAAGGTTACAAGTGGGCCGCGGGCAACAGAGCCTATTTACCAATTCGGGGATGATGTGTTTTGTTCTGCTGTCTCTTTTTGCTTAGCAGTTCTTGTCACATCTCATCTCTCATGAAACGCTCTTCCATCCATACCATGATCGGGTTTCAGCCATTTTCTGACTACACAATCTGTACGAAATCCGAGTTCTATTTCGTGAAATATTGCTGTCAGATGTGTTAGAGCCTCTCGTCAGGGTAATCATCTACTTTATCGTATAGTCGTAGTGTTTCATTCCAGTCTCTTTTCCTTCTCCTACGCAAAGAAAAATATTTGGCACCACTTTCCCAGTCACTCTTGACTCGACCCTTCTCTGGACCCCCACTTTCCAAAAAGTATCTTTCCGGATTTTGTGGAAGACCTAGGGATCCCACTGCCAGATTCATGATTCGTGCGTGCAAGTCGTTCCGTGTTTCGCGCAGTTTCTTCTGTGTAGTTGGACCCACCCAGAGTAGACGACATAAAGCCGTAAATGCCCTAAAAGCCGAAATCGCATCTTCCAGCCATCTCAACGTTATCCACATCAATGCGGGGATGAGAAACACAGTGATCGCCGCGAAGGGAAGTGTAAATGAGACAGCTGCAATCCAGACGAATATCCCCGAAATAAGGCCGTACACGAGCTTGTACTGGGCAATCTCGTCCCACGTATCCCAGACAGGCCCGGTCTTCTTGAAATTGCGTACACCGATAAGAGTAGTGACGAAGACTGGCGCCCACAATACCAGTCCAGGAAGAGATATAGATAACAGACATAGGAACCACACAAGACGGATGAACATCCTTAATATGATCGTGCGTCGGCGTAAAGGCCGTCTAATGCGGTCGTCTTTGATACTCCAGCGCACAAGCTTATCTTGATATCGCTGCAAGGCCAGATAAACCATATTCCTGACGAATCATAGAAAATAATTTTACCTTCAAATCAGCACGTAATCCATTGATCTCTTCTTCTTCTTCTTCTTCTTCTTCTTTTTTATACTGGATAGATTGCTCGCATTTTGCCTCGGACAGCTTGAATGCTTCGACAAAAGTCCGCGTTACGCGCACAAAGTCTCCGAGAGTCATTGATGTGCCCAATGGGGCATAGATACGAGCGGCAAGCTTAGCGGACCGGATTAGATCCCAGGAAGGAGCGTCGATAGTTTGAGAAGCAATTAGCTGGTGCATCCGTTCCGTGAGATCTCGGATGCATGAAAAATCCACAGGCGCAAGAAGTTCTGGGTTCTCCTACGCAAAGTAATTCAGTACTCAAGAATAAAGCATGGTTGTACACACCTTTGGGGTAAATCTCATAGGAGGATTGAAGGTGACCAGTACGTCGGAGCGAAAATGCTGTCGATGCCTTTACAATATGAGCGACGAGAAGATGCAGCAATGCAGACCTACGTACATGTATGTGATGGAGCAGGTGAGAATAGATATGGAAAAATTGGGATTGTCGCGATTCCGCGTAAGCATATCGGAGACAAGTCTCGCGACTACAAACAGACGACAAATCGGTGAGTGGATGGAATCGATGAAGTCACGGGCCGACAAACCGCCAGTTTTCAGGGGTGCAATAGTGGGATGAAAGCGGCTCATGCCCTCTGGAAACAAACATACGGCGTCACCGACCTCGAGTACCTGCAGGGTTTGGTTGCGCACGACGACTACAAAGGAGGATAGGGTATCCTAACCTCCATCAACGTCTCCATCACCTCAGAGTTATCGACATCCCCTTCGGGAAAGTCCTTGCGCCTCTTGATGGGGACAGTCCCAGCAGACTCAATGAGCCAGCTGGTGAACGTCCTGCGCCCAAACTGGGTTGACTTTGCGGTCAGGCGCAACATGTTGCGTATCTGATAGACCCGGGTCAGCAAATGAAGTCGCTGGCTGATTAGTCACAATTACCTCGGGGGGGATGGTTGTGACCAGCACGCTGGCAGCAAATATGAGGGAAGGCGTCATGGGGCAGGGAGTGGGTGGACATACAGGGCATCCGTCAACGAGTTGCTGTGGTTTGCACATACGATGCTGGATCGGGTGAGTAGCGGAGCCAGTAGTTGGTGAATTTCTCTCACCAAGGTTCGCCGGTCTTGGGAATATGCTCGGTATTCTCCACGACTATGGTTCCGTAAAATATCTTGAGAACAAAGCGAAAAAGAAGTCTGGCAAGCGGGCTGAGTCCGAGCCACAGCTACACTGAAAGCGGCGCGGGGACACACCGGATGAGGATGTACGACCATGGCGTAGGCGAGTCCACCGCCATCTCGAGAGTGACGTGCACCCAAACTGTGGCTGTGTTTTGAATCTTCGACTTTCGCTTACTAATCAGCTAGTTACGCATCGATCATGGAGGTCGCGTTGGCAAAGATTCGGCCGCACACGTCGTCTTCTCTACCGCACCAAAAAACACCTGCGACGCTTCTCTGTGCACTCGAGAATACACTGACAGAGACACACTCAGATCGCACACCAACAGCTTACTTCGCTGCCCTCATCACCACCCTCGATCGCACTCTGCAGAAGAAGGACACCGCGCTCGGCGATGGCGATGTTCTGCCAGCAGTTCTTTACCTGCTTGCATCGGTAGCCCCCTTTGTCCCCCGTCCCGTCATTCAGTCAAATCTGAGCACTCTTCTTTCTCTCACCGCACCGCTCTATCCCTCTCTTTTCGACCACGCCCCTCCGCTCAGATCCCAGCTCACATTCCACAACTTTGTTTTTCTCGCCCTTGACCGTTCACAGTTGGATACGCCAGTCGTGCGGCAGTCCTTTGCCACCGTCCTGCAGCTGTGCCTCGACCCCCGGCCAAAGGTGCGCAAGCGGGCCGCCGACCTGGTCGGCAATGTCTTGTCAAATCCACCAAGCCCCCTACTGCGCCATCCGTATGCAGAACGCGTCGCGGAATGGATGCAAATTTCCCTCCATCAAGCCAGCTCAGCCGTCTTTCCAAAGTCAAAGTCGAATGCAAAGGAGTTTTCAACTGACAATGCCATCCATCTCCTGGCACTGTTGCGTCTCATTTTACCCAATCTCCCTCTTGATGTGAGCAACACATTCCAGTGCTCGAATAAGCCCCTGACTGGCATGATAAGGCCGTTCCACCCATCACTACCATCCTTCTCACGTTACCTAGACTCGGAAACCCGTATTTATCACAGTCCTCTTACTCGATCATGTCTGACCTGGTTTCTACTTCGGTTGAATCAGGTACTCAGAGCGGTACAGAGCAGATTCCCGCGGTGTTGAATGCCATACTCTCGTCCCCTCCCCCCAAATCGGACCCCAATGTTACTCCGTCCTGGTTGCGAGTTCTTGGAGACGTCATGCTTGCTTATCATTCTGCAGACCCAGACGCGTCGTCACAGGAATTCGGCAAGGTCTGGAAATCGGCTTGGTCGTTCTTCGAAACAAGTCATGCGCAAACGCGCAAAGCGGTCGCACAGGCACTTGAATCGCTCACCCGATGCATCACATTGCCCATGATCCGCACGGCTATTGTGGATACACCACATGGTGAAACACCGATCACGAGTGCTATCGCGCAGATTACGAAAGCCTTGGATTCTTTGACCTTTGCTTCAGCCATCCCGGAGCTACTGCATATCACGTCTTCGTTCATTTCAGGCCTGAATATGCGCTTCGATAATAGCAAGCCGACTCTTGCGGCCGAAACACTACTCTTGCCTCTGGTGCAGAAAGTCGCCGACCTTCGTATCCAAAAGCGTTTCGAACAAAAAGAGGCTGCAGACAACGCCATATCAACTGCGATGAGAGTTATTGGTCCTGCTGTCGTTCTCAATCTCATACCACTGAACCTTGAACCTCAAGATCGGTTTGTGTCAAGTCCAGATTTTTTTTTCCTTTACAATTAATCAAACACTTTTGTAGTCAAGCAGGACGTGAACCTCGCGCGTTCTTGCTGCCAATGCTTGCCCAACCGCATCCTTCCCCCTTGGAGCACTTTGTCTCGTATTTCGTGCCTTTGAGCGAGCGGATGTTTGACCTTCAACACAAAGCAGAGACCGATGGCAGACAATCCGAGGCAAAAGTCTGGAACGTCCTTATTTCTCAAATTTGGGTAGGCTTCCAGGGTTATTGCCATGCCCCCCCAGACATTAAAAATGTATGTGCCTTCCTCCGGACTTCTAGCTTATCTTAAGTCATACAGGCCCTTACACCGACTTTCTCTCAACTTTTGTCTCAACTTTTATACACACAACCCGAGCTTCGTCTCTCAGTTCTCAAGGGCCTTAAAACCTTGGTTGAGTCCAATCTTTCCATTTCACAAGCAGGGCCCGAAACGGGAACACCTAGTTCCATCTACCGTGAGGATGCTCAGCAGAACATCTCTTTCCTGAGAACGCAAGTGGAGAGCTGGTTTGCGGTGTTCTTCAACGTGTTTAGCAGCGTTGACAAGGGAAGCAGAGGTATTGTCGGAGATGTCATCAGCATTTGGGCAAACATTGCCGATCCTCGAGAAATCTCAAAAGCATATCGCAAGGTCGTAGAGCTGTTCCAACAGAACCTCCAAAAGCTCGCTGCTGCGTCAGACGTGCAGCAGAATGCGAATGTAACTACCATGGCGCAGGACCTTCTTATTCTCCTCCTACCTTGCCTCGAAACGGGGGAATTACAGTCTCTTTTGCAAAGCTGCATGATCAAAGAAGTACTATGCTGCAGGGACAATGGTGTGCAAAAGCGAGGCTATAAAATTCTTGCCAAGGTGATGAACAGTGGGAAGGTTGCAACTGACACACTCGCCACCTTGGAACAGCTGGATTTGTTCACCGTTGGTCTGTCGGCTGCTGCTAAGAAGGACCGGTTTGTGCTACTAGCCAATCTCATACCAAATATACCATCGACGTCATTGCACATCATCCCGTCTCTGATTCCCGAGGCCATCCTAGGCACCAAAGAACCTTCTGAAAAAGCTCGATCGGCAGCCTTTGAGCTTATCGTATGCATGGGCTACAAAATGAGCGAGGGCGGTCTGGTTTCAAGAAAAATGGTTGACGACATGGATGCAGACGCTGCTTCAGAAAGTTTGTACTTTTACTTTTATGAAACCGTTTTTGAGATATTCATATGTACCATCCAGCTAGCGCGAGCATAAACGAATACATGACCATGGTTGCTGGAGGACTAGCCGGGGCAACACCCCACATGATAAGTGCAACCGTAACAGCCATCTCACGGCTCGTCTTCGAGTTCAAAGGTTTGAGATGCTTATCTTGCATACATGCGATCCGTTAAATCACCGCATAGACACCATTGATCCTCAGATGCAGACTGAAATATTCACTACCCTTCTCGTTTTCCTGTCATCGTCGAATCGTGAGATCGTCAAGTCTACACTTGGTTACCTCAAACTCGCAATTCATACACTACCGGCTGACCTCCTCCGACCACATCTGAATCATCTGGTGTCAGCACTACTAGCGTGGTCTCACGATCACAAGAATCACTTCAAGGCCAAAGTACGTCACATATTCGAGCGGATGATTCGTCGCTTTGGATGGAACGACGTATATCAAGCTGCGGGCGAGGCGCAGCCATCCAAAGTCCTTGTAAACATCAAGAAACGGAAAGACAGGGCGAAGCGCAGAAAAGCTCGCGAAGAAGACGAGGATGAAGAGGTAGCAGTGGTGGATTCTTGTACAAACCTGCCAATCGCTCATGTTTTCTTCAGGCACCTTCTGGGAAGGCGGTTACGGGGGATGCTTTCGAAGATGTCCTGTATGGAAGTGAGAGCGAGCTCGATGAAAGCGACGAAGAGACACAAGGCGGGGGCAACTCCAAGCGTAAAGGCATTGAGCATGGGTTGCGCCTCCGCGTGGACGACGACGAACCGATGGACCTTTTGCAGGGCGCCGTCTCGAGGATTACCAGTGTGTACTGCACGAACATTGTCGGGCCTTCTTGACATCCCACTCTTGTAGATGCGAAAAATAACCACAGGCGAAAACCTGGTCAGGACGCCAACCGATTCAAAACCGACGAAGCAAGCGGGAAGCTGGTCATTCCTGCTGATGATTCTGATTCGGACATCGAACTCAGCACCCGCAAAGCTGCCAAGGACATCGAAGGGAGCGCATACAAAGAAAGCATCACGTCTGTGGATGGCTTCGCACGGGGGCCTGGTGGGCGTGTCAAATTCAACAAAGATACGAAGAAGCGCAGACGAGATAACGAGGACGAGGATGGGGATGTCGAAATGGCTGATGTTGAGACTCCAGCCGAGAGCAATAAGAGTAAACGACGGTCGGCACATAAGCTGGGCCACGAGTTCAAGGCAAAGGTAAGCTTTCTATTTCATACTATCGATGACCTCAAAATGAAGGTTATATGTAGAAAGCAGGAGGTGATGTTAAAAAGGGGAAACTCGATCCCTACGCCTACTTGACACTATCCCAAGCTGCGAAAAGAAAAGGTCGCGAGAAGATCGGAATAGCTGGGAAGCGGTAACGATTTTGCATCAAAATAAAACACACTTGAGCTGTTTGCTACCCATACAGTGTCTGATCGTGTGGTGTGCCGAACAGACCATGAGTCCACGCCGAAGGCTGCCTCCAGGCAGATATATCTAATGTACTCCCCTGCGCTTTGGCCACTACAGTTGCGAGCAGCTGCGCATCCAACCTATTGTCACCTTCCATGGCGTACTGCAGTAAACACACGGTTGGGATCTGCCACGTATTGGGAATGGACGAGAGTAGCCTGTGAGCGATTCCACCGCCAGGAATGAACGGCACCTGCGAAGGATTAGCGGCAGGGAATGAATACG
This sequence comes from Spongispora temasekensis, assembly GCA_038094675.1. Taxonomy (NCBI): domain Eukaryota; kingdom Fungi; phylum Basidiomycota; class Agaricomycetes; order Boletales; family Boletaceae; genus Spongispora; species Spongispora temasekensis. The sequence goes on from JBBPUL010000004.1 coordinate 51,532, forward strand.
GCGGGACTGGTAGATCGGCGAGAGGAGCGAGTGGGCCTCCAGCCAGAGGGAGTGATGTTATTGGCTGGATAAACGTCGTTGGGGTGCTACAAGAGATCTACTGGTGAGTGGAGCATGGACAAGGTAATCGCGTCCTTACAGCATTTGTGTGTCTGTCCTGTCCGTCGTGTCAATACTGCCCATGAAGACTACCGCCGATACGCCAGAATCGCGGATGAACTCGAGGAGAGCGTCGGTGAACTGTTGCTTGAAGGACTGCAAAAGATGACGAGCCTGCTGTGTTGCGATGCAGAAAGTCACATACCTTGAGCACGGGCGAACGCTGTTGGACAACGGCGATCTTGCTGTTCGCATCGCCGAACACTACTCATGGGGGATCCGGATCACGAGGTGCCTACACCTGACTGAGACTCACATTCAATTGGGGTCGTCAGGCCAGCGGAGCCATCTTCGCGGGCACCGACGACTGGGACCAGATACCTTGGATCGAATATGCCGACGCGATCCAGCTGGAGAGACGCGATGAACAGATCGGCCGCTAGCTGTGCTACATTTCCGACAGATACGACAGGCTGTGAGAGTCAACTTGGTGATGCGGCGTGGACAGCGGTGGGATACCCACTACGAGAAGGACTCTCCCTGCGAGTCTGAAAGTGGTGTCGAGCGGTCGATAGAAGGACATATTCAATATCAACAGTGAGAATGGTAAATTTGTATCATCATCACAGCATTTACTAGTTCACGCCTTCAACTTCTCCAGCATCTCGGGCACGACCTCAAAAATGTCTGCCACAAGTCCAACATCAGCCACTTGGAATATAGGCGCATCAGGATCCTTGATACATTGTCAGACACTGGCATGTCACAAAAGGGCATATTTCTACCTTGTTGACAGCGACAATGAGCTTGGAATCCTTCATGCCAGCGAGGTGTTGGATTGCTCCTGATATTCCGAGTGCTACATACAATTCGGGAGCAACAACCTTGCCGGTCTGTCCCACTTGCAACGAGTTGTCTGCGTAGCCCGCGTCAACAGCTGCCCGCGAAGCGCCAACCGCTGCCCCCAGTGCATCTGCGAGAGGGTATAGAGTGGCCTGGAATGTCTCGGCATTCTTGAGTGCCCGCCCACCAGAGACGACTCGGCTGGCAACCCCCAGGTCTGGACGATCGGATTTGCTCAATGATGTGGAAATGTGCACCGACGGGGAGTCGGAGACCTCGACAGGGTCAAGAACCTCTGCTCCAGCCTCCGTTTCGCCCAGTGAGGCGGCGGCAAAGGCAGTCGACCGCACGGTGAAGAATTTGATGGGCACCGAGGACGGCGCGCGGACCGTGGAGATGGCATTGCCAGCGTAGATGGGACGAGTAAATGTGGTGCTGTTGGAGGCGCTGTCATGCTCGACTGACGTAATATCGGACACGGCTGGAACATCGAGCCGTGCAGCGACTCGGGGGAGGATGGACTTGGCTGACGAGGAGTGCGCGGAGACGACGTGGGTGAAGGACGGGCCCCCGGAGAGAATCTTCTCCAGGAGCGGGGAGATGATATCCGGCAGCGGGGTGGAGTACTGGGGAGAGGCCGAGTGGAGTATGTTGTCCAGACCCTGTATCCTGCGGCGAGATCATATCAGCTGGCGCGGAAAAGACTGGAGGCGGCAGACGTGCTTCCTTGCCCTGTCCAGCACGCCCGGGAGCTGGTCCGGTGCGCCCGCCAGGAGGCCGGTGACCTTCCCGCCGAGCTGGGACGCGGCGGTCAGTGCAGAGAGGGACGCCGAGTCGAGCTCGCCGTCGCGGTGCTCGAGCAGGACGAGCGCGTGAGGCGGCGGGGCGGTGGCATAGTGTCTGGCGAGGGCGCTGCACAGTCTGGGGCGGGCTCGGAGGATCTGCAACAACATGGGTGAAGTAATAGTCAACACGTGATTTGCCTGCCCCTACCATTGCCATGTCACTACAAGGCTTGATATCGGGCTCCGAGTGTGCCGTGCCCACAAATCCTCTCTCTCAAGTCCTCAAGCACACGGAAGGTGACAGGAGCGTCCAGCAGGTGTGTCGCAGCAACGCTCTCCTCGCCCACGCGTATCTGATCGCACGCAGGACCGCGTCGCTGCCAGTGGACCGTCGTCGTCTCGAGTGCGGCACTATATCCCCCATTTCTGCGATATCTACTAAAACCATCACACAGCTGCAGCACCTCCCAGGAAGTGTGTCGCACCAAGCCGCCGAACGAGATGTCCAGATGGCAAGGCAGTTCTTCGGAGGACCGGCCGAATCGTCCGCCTCGTCTCTTTCATTGGCGCCCACGCGCCCAATCCCCCTCCTGCAAGAGGTCAACGGGAGGTTTGATTTAGGCCAGGCTTGGGCCAGAGGAATACCTCAACAGCAGCAGCAACCAGCATTCCTGGACACCCCATGGGCCTCTGAATTCGGTGAAGCACTCAACCGCGTAGGTCCCTCTGCACAGCAACCGGGACATCAATTTTCGGACGGTATGTATGCGTGTGTGCCTTGATGCAGTCTCGCTAAATCGACTAGCCCAACGACCTTATACAGGCCTCAGTGCTTCCTACAACCATGCCATGCCTGCTACCATGCAATCTAGCCTGATCGGACCGACCCCGTATCAAAGCTATAATCCCAATTTCCATACTATATCATTGGACAAAGGAAAGGCCAAGGCCCAGGACTCGGACTTTGAAGCCGCGTTTGCACAAGCAGCTGCCTCGCTCACGATTACCGATACGAGCAGCTCCGCGAAGATCGAGGAGTTGGACGCTAGTTCTACCGTTGTTGAGCCAGCACCACAAGAGGTCAAAACCAACGCAGAATTCTCCGAGTTCGTTTTTGCGTCTAGTGCAATATATAGCGAGGTTGACAGTACAACAGGGCCTGGCAACACTTACAAGAGTCGGGTACGCTGCCAAAGGGCGAGGATATAGCAAAGTGGGAGTCCGAATTCAATCAGCTCATGACTGCACAGCGCGAAGAGCTGGAACAGGATTATGGTGATTCCATGCAAAATGCATGGGAAAGTGGAATAGGCGATTTCACAGACGGTATGAATAACAATACCAAGTTCGACGAGCTTGGATACCCAATCCTGAGTGAATATGTCTTTGGTGAGGCTTGCCCGACGTATTCCTCCCGCGCCAATCACTGACATGGCCCAGAGGAGAAAAATCCATATTTGCAGCCTTCTGCGTCCGCTCGTTCTCCGCTGAGCGAGGCGAGGGCACTTCTGGAGCGCAATGGGTCATTGTCAGAGGCTGCGCTTCTATTGGAAGCCGCCATACAAACAGGTGAACACGGTGAACGCGGGTATGAGGCATGGATTCTTTTGGGAGAAACAAGAAGTATGGACGAGCGTGAGGAACAGGGTATGCAGGCCCTGATGGAAGGTGTCCGGAGGGCAGAAACCGCCGGTGCGGATGGTGCGGGCATGTTGGTATGGTTTTTCTTTCATTTCCGAGAGCCATTGTTATTCATGTTCCTTTTCAGTCACTCGCGATATCATTCACCAACGAGACGTATGAGCGAGCTTCATATCACATGCTGTGGCGTTGGTTGCATGCGCGGTTTCCGACATTCCCGATAAATGATGACGTCGGAAAAGCAATTCGGTCGAATGCAACATGGGACTCTCATGCTCGCCTGACCGATGTCTTTTTAGCTCTGGCGAGGCAGCAGTATGATCAAGGCGTAGTAGATCCTGACGTCCAAGTCGGGCTCGGTGTTCTGTTTTACAACAAAGGAGAGTATGATCGTGCGAAGGATTGTTTCGAGAGTGCATTATCTCAACGTCCCCAAGTGCGTTTGCAAATCGCTTTGGAACCTCACTGATAGCATACCATCGCCAGGATTATCTCATGTGGAATCGGCTGGGCTCGTCTTTGTCCAATGGCAATAAGCCGGAAGAGGCTCTGGGCGCATATAGGGAAGCGTTAAGTCTCCGCCCGACGTACACTCGTGCAATTTACAATGTCGGAGTTGCTTGTGCGTGAAACAAAGCAGGTCTCTCAAACAGCGTTGCTGATAAATTACAATCGTACAGGTCTTAACATTGGCGCCCACAAAGAAGCCGCGGAACATTTTCTTAGTGCCCTAGAATTGCAGGAGTCGACAGGAGATAGACGAACGAGCGATCAGCTCTGGTTTACCTTGAGACGAGCTTTTTTGCAGATGGTGAGTAGATGTATTACGGACACTTTATTTTCCTGACGGCATTCATGAGTAGGAGCGGAACGACCTGGCAGAGTTGGCCAAACCCGAGAACCATTCTTCGCTGAATTTTTTTCGGCAGCACGGTTTTGATTTCTAGATGACAGCATAACCAAGTGACTCGTTTAGATTCACGTGTCTCTCACACGCGTTCATGTTCTATTGTCACAAAGAATGCCTGCAGACTGCATGGAACGGTCGTATGTATGTGGTAGGGTGAGAATTCCAAGCGGCTTCGCGCCAGCTTTACCCATGCTAGAGTCTTCCTGTGAGCGCTAGGATGCCAGCTTGTCGCGGAGTTGTTTTTTTCGCCTGTGGCTCCGCACCGCTGTGTTTTATCAGTGCATCATGTCAGTTTCAGTTCGCTCAGACGAGATCAGTTGGACTGGCCTGGGCATGGAACCCTTATCCAGGAATTTTCGTGAAACACGGGGAGCCGCCGGAGAAATATGCATATTCATATTGAACCTAATTAGTTTAGGGTGAGTGGTCATGGGGTGCTCTGGTAGGCGTCTCCGGACCGATGGCTTGAGGGACAGTATAAGTAAGTCATCACATTGTTCTCACCGGAAATTCAAGAGCCCACACGGTTGACAACCATGTCTGGTGTCGAAATGTAAGTTTATAACTCATTAGTTCCAAACTACCTGACTGGTTTGCCAGTCATTCCATCTCCAAATCGCTAGAGACGTCTAGCAATGTCAAACTCAACAAGTTCTCTTGTCAGTTGACGCAAAACAAGGTGATCCTTCTGTGCACTCAACAATAAACTACTGATCTGTAGGTCTAAGATTCACGGTGGAGCTCAAGCCATGCGTTCGTGGTGTATATCCTCCAGGCGGTATATCCTGATATGTTGTTACAGTTTACGCCACTGGATTGACCGAAGAGGATATGAACAAACCACAAGTATGCGTATACTTCCGATGTGTGCACCATCTGCCTGACTTTCCTTGGTAGATCGGCATTTCGCCAGTCTGGTGGGAGGGTGAGTTCGAGTGTTGTCATTAGACATGTCATCTGAGTGTCACTGTCGAGGCAATCCATGTAATATACACCTTGTGAGTTTCGTCACTGCATATTCTCATAGTATTCAGCTGATGGACCGCAAAAAGTTGGACCTTGCAAAGAAGATCAAGGAGGGTTGCAAGGAGGAAGGTCTTGTTGGTTTACTCTTTAATACCATCGGTGTTAGGTTTGTAGTTGCATTGGAGTCCCGTTGGCGATGCTGATATTCGACATGGTATTCAGTGATGCAATCACTATGGGTACTGACGGTATGTGTTTTGGGATCTAGTTTGAAATCTATTTTGTCATTCCAGTTTTACAGGAATGCGTTACTCGTGCGTATTGGATCGGTAAGGGAACCTCAGTTGACCTGCGTCTTTGTAGGCTGCCTAGTCGTGACCTGATTGCAGATTCCATTGAAGCTGTAAGTGGTTTACCAAGTGACTCGAATGCCCGTGTATAACTAACCAAATCAAGGTCACATTGGTGAGCTGGACAGAGTTTTCATTGTGGTACCACTGCGAGACGATCTTTCGTAAGGCGCAACATTACGATGGCAACATTTCCGTCCCAGGATGCGATAAGAACATGCCTGGTGTCTTAATGGCGGCTGCGCGTCACAATCGTCCCACGATCATCGTATATGGCGGAACTATTCAAGTAGGTACTCGCCATGTTGATTGCTCCGCCATGGGATACAAGAAGGGGGATACCGTCAACATCTCAGATGCCTTCGAGTCGTTCGGTACGACATTCCGTCTTCGGATATCTATTGCTTAATCCTACTAGGTGCATATACTGTTGGTCTGATCAACGATGAGGAACGACTTGACGTGATCAAACATTCCTGTCCTGGTCCGGGTGCTTGTGGTGGCATGTACACGTAAGTGGATGTATCAACTTGACATATTCCTTGTCCGCTATCATCTGGCGATGATGCAGGGCTAATACCATGAGCTCTGCTCTCGAAGTTTTGGGGATGTCGTTGCCGTATTCCTCCAGCACACCAGCAATTTATCCAGGTAAGCTAGAATTTCCGAGTCAACGCGAGGAACTCATTTTTATCGCTGCAGAAAAAATTCAGGAGTGTTTTAGGGCTGCGAAATATATGAGGCGTCTGCTGGAACTGGACCTGAAGCCTAGGGATATCCTAACCCGCCAATCGTTCTTAAACGCAATCGCCATTGTCAACATCCTCGGAGGGTCAACCAATGCAGTATGCCTCTCGAACTTCCGAGTTTTGTTCACGTATCTGATGACGGGAAGGTACTCCACTTACTCGCACTGGCGCGAGCGGCCGATGTGCCTCTCTCCATCAATGATTTCCAGGAAGTTTCTGACAGAACACCCTACATCGCTGATCTCAAGTACGCATGTCGTCTCGCGTGTAAATGTATCAAGCTGAGCATAGATAAGGCCTTCTGGCAAATATTACATGGAGGACCTGCACAAGATTGGCGGAATTCCGGCGTTACTGAAATATCTTCTCAAGCACACTAATCTGATTGATGGTAGTCAGATGACTGTCACTGGAAAAACACTTGCGGCGAACCTCGAAGACGTGCCGGAATTGGACTTTGGGACACAGGACATCATCAAGAGAGTGGAGAACCCGATCAAATCCACTGGTCATTTGACCATTTTGCGAGGAAACCTGGCACCTGGAACTGCTGTTGCCAAATTGACTGGTAAGGAAGGTCTGAGATTCGAGGTGTGTCTTGTGTTTGTATTTTGAGGATTAAATCGAATTCGAAGGCGGTAGGGTGTTGCCAAATGCTTCGACAGGTATACCATATACTCGAGGCTAGAAACGATGACTAAAACTTGTCATTAGTGTGCACGACTTCTACCCTTCTCTTGAAAGAGGAGAGATCAAGCCAGGCGCTGTTCTCATTTTCAGATACCAGGGGCCAAAGGGCGCGCCCGGGATGCCCGAAGTTCGTCCTGTGGTTTACCTTCCTCGCATAAGCTAACGTCTCTGTAGATGTTAGGTAAATTCTGGGTTTTGGCTGACGTTGATCCATCTTCTCATGGACCCGTACGATCATAGGACCTACTGCCGCACTGATGGGGGCTGGTCTCGGTAACTCAACCGCTCTTATTACTGATGGCCGATTCTCGGGTGCATCAAGAGGCTTTATCATTGGTTTGTTGCATCTAGTCTTGGCGTTGTGCCCGACACTCAAGATCGGTCTTACTAGGACATGTTGTCCCGGAAGCGACGTTGGGTGGCCCGATCGCTCTTGTGAAGGATGGCGATCCGGTCGTCATCGATGCGGCATCGCGAACCATCAATTGGTTAGTAGAGGAGGGAGAGCAGGCGGCGCGAAGGAAGGAGTGGGAAGCATCGGGCAAGAGTGCCCTGAAGGTGAAAAGAGGTATTTTGTACCGGTATGCAAGGGATGTCGCGGTGAGTGTGCTACATCAGATGTCCTACTATCAGTTCATGTCGTTGATTCCGTCACACCGAAAGCCGGCCAGCGAAGGCGCGTACTGCGACTAATTCAAGTTCCTGTTGATGTAGTATGTATGTAAATGTTACAAGTCCTCGTTCGGATCGGAGTCAATTTGGCGAAATGGCGCACTCCATTACCACGACTGCTTCGTATGTCCTCCACAAATACTCGCGTTCTTACCCGTCAACATCATCATCTGGTTCTCAAGCCCCCGTCGAGTCGTCGGAATGGCAGCATTTTACCAACCCAATTATGAGGATTGTCCTGGAGGCCAAGAAATTGCCTTCCGGGCAACTGGTCTCTATGCGTCTGAGGATATTATGGTGCTTATATGCAGAGTCTGATAGCTCGCAAACAGACCAGAGAGAGGTGGTTTTTGTGAGGAAACAATCATTCAGGCGAAGTCCATCTGACGCCGTTCGTCCTAGGAAGACTTGGAGCTGCTGTCGTTTTCATCTATGTCGGGAATCCAGCCATTCATCGCTCCATCAGACCACAGTCTTCCCTTGAAAGCAGTGTATCGCGATGCGGTAGTCGGCATCCGTTACTTGCATCCAAAAACAATTCCTCCTGGTTGTCATCCAGCAAGTCATCATATGGGTCGCCACTGCGGATTTTTCTTGACGATTCTATCCGCCAGGCATACCGTCGCTTCCAAATCACGTTCAAGGATGCACCAGATGCCTCGCGATTCATCGATGCGATCAAGTCCGTCTGCCCTTGCAAGGCGAATGTTCATTCAACTCAGATCAGCCGGCACACTACGGCGTTGCAGACTTCGTTGACGCGTGCCGCGACGACCGCGTCGGGTCCTGCGCTTGCACGCTCTACTGAATTGACGCGTGTCATTTCAGCATCTATCGGTTCTCGGTCGCCATCCATGCTACTCCATCCGTCGGAGGGTCAAGCTGTTTCCACTACCGCACCTCCTTCTTTGGCAACGAGTGTGTCATCTGACGACAGTGCCTTTGTGACGTGCTCCGAGACGTCCCACAAAACTGGTACACAAGCAGACCGCGAGTCCGACCGAGGCGGCCGATCGAATGCTGCTCAAAGTTCCTTGCCGAACTCGTCCCAGCCCTCATCATCCGGCCAAAGTACAATGATGCCTCCGCCTCCTGTTCCGCGACGTACAACGCACTCTCAGGTCGAGACGACGTCGAGGTCATCGAGGGCCGTGGATATAGAAGATGAGAGATCCCAGCTTCTTGCTTCCCTGAACCAGCATCCCTCTCTGTATGAACTATCTCGCGCTGATCTAGAAATCCTCGTTGGCCAGGTTATCCGAGAAGAAGGATTTCGCCATCTGGTAATATGTGAATGTGTCATGGCAGTTTCTTGCGACTCACATTAGCCATGTTTAGCTCGAGTCCCTAGATTCTCTATGGAGTGTCAAGGGCCTCCTCGGACGTTGATCGATGATCGACGTTTGCGTCATATTCATGTTTTACAGTAGTTGTAACGAAATATTATTATACCACGCTAGCTTGCACGAGAGGGAGGAGGCATATCTTCTGATGCTTCGAGTGAGGTACCAGCGACCTGCAAATCGTGCACGCTCCCTAGACCTACTCCACGAAGGATTCGACCGATCCCTACTTTTTTCATTGCTTCCAGTTCCAACTCACTCTTGGCAAGTAGCATGCCTGCAAAGCCAAGTGAATTGACACTGATCAATTCCTGTGTCTCCTCGATCCTGTACGCCTCGTGGCGTCGAGGTATCAAATGCATGTGCGCCAGAGTAAGGACGACGTTGTATGATGGAGAGCCGGAAGGATAGTCTGGATCGTGTCGCACGGTCGATATGACCAGATCGAGGAGCGACAAAAAAGGGGGCAAGAGTGCTTCCCGCAGTTCAGACACGGAAAGATTTCCCGAAAGCGAGGGGAGGCGAAAGATGTGATTGGCGTATGGAAGCGAAGAGATCGTGAATGGTTTTCCTATGTGGGTTTGCTCAGTTTCGCGTTATCACCACACACAAGCTCAGATTTAATTACCGGGGGCTTCGAGGGACACTTTCTTGGCAAGTCTCTCGATGGGGGGACCGTCGTCGTCGACTTGAATGAATTGAACATGCTTGTGAGGCTGGCTTGCACCGCTGTTTGGCCCGCCTGATGCATCGCTGCGGTTGGTGTCTTGAGATTGGACAGAGGGAAAAGGTTCTCACAATTGTAAAAGGCAATGAGACGCTTGTTTGCCTGTTGGGCAGCGAGTAAGACGAGATACGTCTGCACCAAATCGTCTGGCAACAGGGGCGAGGTCTGTGGCTGAAACTCTTGAATAAAGTTGAATCTTTTCGCTTGCTCATGGTGGCTCGAACGTACCCTTGGTCACCATCAAAAAGTGGCAGGGCACCACGGAATACTTGTTCACCTAATGTGCCCTGATTGACACGCGGAATGGCACAGAGACGACTTTTGCTCACCAGGAAGACGTAGTCGGATACATCCGAGTGATCACCATCGCTCAGGGAGAGTTCCCCCAGGTATAGCTGTGGGGTATAGGGCGGAACGAACGGGTTCTTCTTGGCCACAAAGTTGCTGGGCTCCACTGAGGAAAGGGATAGCTGGCCTGCCGCATCTCGAGCTATGGCAGGTTTCATCTGCAGTGCGGTGCATAGTCGCAACTCGAACTGGCTCGACAAGGTCGACGAAGTTCAGCACCAGGCACTTGCAGGCACCTCACCTGCAGACCGATTTCCTGATGGTCGTGGACGACGGACGGGAAGAGGATTCGTTCCCCGGAAGTGCTGGCGATCTCGAATTTCTCGGGTAACGAGGCGAGGATGTCCGATAGCTGCATGCTTGTATGTACGTGTCAAAGGCGTGCGAGAAGGTATTAACAAGTACAGTATCCCTCGATATCAGCTTTTGGACACTCTATGCGCTCGCCAAGGCTAAAGGCTCGGGTATAGAAGGCGGCAGCGATGAGTGACCACAGCGAGGCATTCGTGCCCTACAAGACGTTGAGTTAGTGCGCGCTGCGAACAGCTCGTATGCCAATACCTGGTAAAATAGCGCGGCAAAGAAAGCTTGGAGCACGAGCAGCACGATTCTTAGCGGTATGCTACGGTACAAGGACGACTCCCTGACGAAATGGAGCGGGTGTTCCAGCGCAACCAAGAAGAATCCAAGGATTATGGTGACAACTTGGACAACGGGGGTCTGGACAATGAGGGCCGTGAACAGGTAGACTTTCGGGGAGGGTCTGCGGGACAAGGAGTGTCAGTAGTTGGGGTCCACGACAAAGGCAAGGTGACGGACTGCATGCCACCAGGGCTGCGAAGGACGCCTCCGATAAAGTCCCAGAAGAATTTGCGGAAGAGCACGCCCCAGAAAGCGGCCCAGACTGCATCTACATCGCCTTTCAGACGGGGAAAGACCAGAACATGAATTCACGCACAAGTACTTGCAGCGATCGCGATAATACGGCTCAGATCGTGCCAGACGAGGCTGCCCATTGCAAGGTGGAGATCAGTTGTCGTCGCATCTTCGACAGCTTGTTGTTGTTCTCTTCTGGGATCGTGTGAGTTACTACCATGGCCAAGAAGACCTCACAGGACCTCGTTCCCGTCGGTCCCCAGCAGATCCAGGCAAAGCGCCACGGAAAGCGCGACGAGAATCGCCTCAAGCCGTCGACCTCGCGCGCCCTCGTCTTGCGCAACGGTAAATATGGCGCCCGCGGAACAGGTGAACTTATGCTTGCCAGCAGAATAACCGGCAGAGAGAAGCTCGACCTCTTAGCAGGTACATTCTCCCCATCCTCTTCCTCGCCCTACTCAGCGCTCGGCCAGAGGACCTTGTGTTGCAGAAATCAGCCACAGCTCTCATGGCTCCCTTCAACCTCGACAAGTGCATCAGAATCGCCGACTCCCAATACAATGGTACGCTTGCATCACCTCACTACCGTGTTCTCCAGACCCAAACCTTCGCTTTCTTCAAGCCTACCTCGACGACATTGTTAATCTCAAAGACCCTGACTTGTTCCACGATAGGATCGTGGCAGAATTAGCTGCAAGATCACCACCCACTGCGGAACCGGCCCAGCATACTGTTCGGAATCCTTCACATGTTGCTTCGGTCGTTTCGACAAGGCATGCCACTCCTTTTACCCACCTCTGATTACCGACCACTCCTCAGGGTACACAATGCCTACATGGTGGCTTCAGGTTGGAAACTTGTCGTCGACATCCTTCGTGATCTGCAGAGATCCGGTTTGAATGACCCATCTGCTCGCACTCAGCTTCAAACCGATCACAATTTGCGTGCACGATACTTGATCCTGTGCGACATACTTGGTGTTCTTGTTGACCTCGGACAGGCGCATGTTTCTCTTCTCGCCACGGCCACACGTATGCAACACCCATTTCTGCATCGATTCCCATCTCTTAAAGTTCATTAGCTCACTATTCTCGATACTTCAAAGAGGTGGAGAACATGGACCCTGGACTGCCTTCCATAGCATTCGACTGGGCTGGCCTCAAGGATGCTTGCAAATCCTTCATAGACTCGATCGTCATCGAGTTGTGTTTCCCAGGAGCACCCTACCCAAAACGGATTCTCTGCCATATCTTGCACGATGCCATTGACGAATCCCCGAGGGAAGCCAAAAGATTTCCACAGTTCATGTGGGACGCCGTTGGTGACCTCTCTGTATGTTTCACCTTTGTATACTCTCGGGAATTGAACTGGGCTAACCTTTGCATGTAGGTTTCGCTGGAGCTACAAGAACTCTTGGGTACCCCCCTTTTGGGCCGTCCGGGCGGAAATCTCAAATCCCTTCCACGTCAAATGCCCGAGCAATATGAAAAGTGGCTTGATGCTCAAATTTACTCAAGACGAGCGTCAGAATCATATGCCAACTTCAAGGATCTTATCAACCCTTTGGAAAGAACCAAGGATCCTATTGTACTTGGGAACTTGTGGAAGTTTATAAATCTTGTGCGTGTGACGTATCGTTACCTTCCTTGTTCTGACCCGCTCCAGAATTACAGCGCAATCTCGGGCTTGTCGATTGATTTGCTCTGGGGGCTAGGGGAGGCACTTCACCGGACACCTCAGTGGAGCTCCCTTTACATGCCTGGACTTCGCACCTATGATTCGGATTCCGACGATGAACGACCCTCGGGACCGCTTTTAAAGAATATAGGTCGAAAAAAACCTAGTAATAAGAGGAAACAGAAAAAGCTACTTGCAATCACAGACGGAAACGAGGACGACGTCAGCAACGAATCCATGCCTGAACTACAGACCGTGTCAGACTCTGATGATGATGATGATGATGACGACGACGACGTTTTCTTTCCTGGGAATAATGGCGAAGATGATGACGACGATGACGAAAGCGACTTTGATGATAATACTGCCTATGACTCGGAAGATGAGGAACTGTATCGAACCATGTTGAGGGACGCAATGGACACCGTATTGGAGATTCCCGATTTTTTCGATCCCAAATCAAAAGTTCCCAAGCTTGATACACTCATGGAAGAAAGGAAGGGAAGTCCATTTTTGAAGATTCTGGGATCATTAAGAGGCGAGATCTGCATGCTGTGTTCTGGAACTGAATGCACTAATATCCCCAACAGGGCGTCTGTTTTCATCTGACCCAAAACTCAGCTCAACCTCACGTACTGAGCCGCGGAACGGCTTCTTTGCACAGAAGAACAGAGGTGCCCAGACCTCGACTAAACCACCCGCCGTTCCAATACAGCGCACCACAGTTTCTGATACTTCTGGAGGAAAAGCGCACACTCAGAAAAAGACATCTCTACAAGGTATGCACGAGACGTTGACATGGGTCTTGGTTGTTTGACGTTTCTTCTTAGCTTCTACCCCCGATGAATCCAAAGACCATCGTGCAACAGTTGAAGACGCCGAGGATGAAGAAGATGCACCCTCTGTAGCAGGCAAGAAGAAAAAGAAGAAGCCAAAGAAGAAGAAGAAGAAACCGACTAGTGAATTACCAGCAGTCCAGGAGGACGAGATGCCTGCTATCCTGAACCCGCCAAACGAAACACCTTCAGGCGCTACGGCAGAAAGCCCTGTCGTCTTGACCCCCTCAAAGAACGCTCGTCCGAAGACTCTTCCTGAAACTCCTGCCAGACCACCTCCACCATGCAATCCCTCCGTCAATTCATCTGCGCACATGTCGACATCCTCGTTGCCTACTGAGCCCACCGTCGCGCAGTCTGCTCATTCGTACCTACAGGAACTAGGTGCTCCGAAAGAGAAGGTCAAATCTCGCCCCGACCATGCATCTCTGTTCTCAGAAAAGAGTGGATTTCTATCCAAACTCACCTCGAAGGATAAGACACCGAAAGAAAACGATGGTGATCCAACAATCAACAAGAAGTTCACTTGGTTTTCCAAGCTGGGTAAGAAGACGGCTGGATATATGCACCAATTGATGCGTACCCATGCGGACGAAAAAACCGGCTCATTGAGATGGGATAATTTCCTCAAAGTGAGTCTTATGTATTTTCTCTGTGGCTCCGTTATCGACGAGTTGTTTTAGGTGATGCGAGATATGGGTTTCAAATACGATCCTAGTACTGCAGGTTCGTCTGTTCGCTTTGACCCGCCGAACCCCAAAGACAGGGTAAGCGCTATTAATTCTTATTCGTTCGTTCAATGACACGGCGTCTCGCAGTCTATTACTATCCATAAGCGTACGTTCTTCCGTACATTTGCGATTCTATTAGCTCACATTTGTGAGATTTACAGCGCACCCTGACTCGACACTAGAGCCATGGCGTCTGAGGGACATTAGGAAGAAGCTCAAAGACTATTATGGCTGGTCAGAGGAAGACTTTCTACGGCGAACCAACACCATATAAGTATTTTGATATGACTATGACAACATTCGGGCGGCCTATATCAGTAAATTACCGAGTTATTTTTTTGGCTTTTTAAAGGTCACACTTTGAATCTATTAACTTGAAAGCACTAGATCGTGGTCCTTTTAGTGCGCTTTTGGTCTACTTTCCTGCGCTTTCCATTCACAGAACCAAACAATATCCATCAAAGTGTGCTAAGAGCAGTACCCAGTCACCTGGTGCAAATTTCATCTGTTTGTTACTGTGGACATTTTGTACACGAAACGAAGGTTGAGGAGGCTTCTCTACTCACGTGTTCAAAGTCCTTCCGGTCTCGACCGGACGCTGTTGTTCCAGGCTCCCTACCCTCGCAGGTACATACATCTTGATCTATTCAAGGCAGGCGTAATCGGTGACCCTCTCTTGGGCATCAATCGTAAGGTTGAGCTATGCTAGAAACAACAATAGCACTATGCTGATTTCGGGACAGAGTACGCTGAACCATGCGTCATAAGCTATAACTAGACCTACACGGTTGATTTGACACCTTTGCGCAATACAATTTCCAAATCTATGTTCCCTCTCTCCCTACTTAAGCATAGGAAAAATAACCAGTAATCTGCATATCATCCCTGCACTATAGCCTGCGGCAGACATCTTGAAACTGGCCAAAGACAGGATGCAGCAGAGTCGCAGGGGTGACCTCTTCGGTGACATGAGGACAACCACAGGGTATCTGCGTTTCGTCCTTGTTTTGCATTTGACGAATCTCAAAAAATTTCGAACTATCAGATGGTGAATTTTTATTGCGAGCACGCCTTCGGATGAACTTCTCTCGCGCCGCTGCAATCAGATTCGCTCCTCCAAGGCCCGAGTGCGAGAATGGGGGAGGATTCGTCGACCCTGTCACGCAAATCAGAAAATCGCAGTAAGATGATAGCGTCAACTTACCGGTACCGCTGGAAACTTCGATGACGACACGCAAAGGGACAAGGACTGGCACATCGAGGAAATTACTAGTGCCAAAGTGTCGTCTGAGAATAATTCACCATCATCCATTGTGCCAAGACACTTTTTCATCTCCAGATATCCAGAATAGGCGTATTTGGCGGATGGCTATGCTCCTCAGAATGGTTATACTACATCCTTGATGCGGGATATAAATCGATCGATGACTTCATCTGGTTGGATTGAGATCGGAAAGTGGTCATTAAGATTCGTCCCTTGCAACCAACAATTAATTTTCAATGGTGCATCTGAACTAAGATCAATTGAGAGGGCGAGCTTGGGTCGCCGATGTTTGCTGACCCATTATGATATGGATGCTGGGCCCGGGTGGCGGCTCCAGAAATATGTACCTCAGCAACATTTCCGCCATAAGGTCTGGGCACGTGTTGCTTGGGTTTGTAGAGATCAAGAGTGTCTGTTCTTGATCACCTCTTTAAGATTATAGACAGTGTTTGTCACTGAAATCTCGACATGAAAGACAGAACGGACCCAACAAATGTGCGTGAGTAGCCATGATGGTACGGACAAATTGTTGGTTCCGTAGCCGACGTGACAGCTGAGTCAGCAGTCACGTGAGCGGCCACAGCTTGGCAAGTTATTCCGGTGGCCCACTTGGCAGCTCTCGCGAGCGTCTGGGTTCGATTCCGGGGGCCCCCGCCTTTCTCTGCACCACCATCACCCGTGACTGCGAGGACGTCACCTTCCGAGGGGAATACCCGCGATCCACAAGTTTTTCGTATTTTTCTTAAGTAATACTGGCACCTTACTTAATTAGGCATATATTCTCACGGACATGGATCCAAGCATACGGCTGCACACAGCTCGCCATCAAGAACGATGGCGGCGAGACCTCCCCCAGCACGTCCACACATCGGAATACACCCGTCATTCAACACCCACTCAAACATGGAATGGGCCGAGGACGATGTTTGGGATAGCGCATCCGACTCAGAATCTCCACGTCAGTCGACGATTGCGCATGCTTGGCCGCATTCGGCACTATCGCTCAGTTCCGGTGACGGGCTGGGTTCGTCAAACCGTGCAGGCGATGCGAGGAGACATTCGCGAGAATCGTCGATTCGTAGCAACCGCAGATTAAAGTTTATCGATTGCTTGAGGAAAGAGGACCTCAACATTTGTAAGTGGATCGTGCGAGTGCTTGATGCATGGTTGCGTTGTTTGACGAAATCTATTTAGCTGATCTTCGAAAGCTTGCATGGTCCGGGATACCTAATGACCTCAGACCGATCGTGTGGCCTATACTTCTTGTATGTGCGAATACTTTGCCTCAGATCAGGCTGGTTGACGTATTCTAAAATAAGGGATATATACCTTTACCTTCGAATCTACGTGCAGCCACGCTTGCTCGCAAACGGGGGGAATATCTCTCCTTGGTCGAGCTCGCCTTTGCTCGAGACCGCCAGGGCATAGATCAACAAATTTGGCACCAAATAGAAATAGATGTTCCACGGACGCGACCAGGCGTTCCTCTTTGGATGCAGGCATCCACCCAGCGTGTACGCCGTCTTGTCATGTTCTCCATAATCTTTCTGACATTCCTGCAAGTAGAGCCTGGAGCGGATACTCTATGTCTGGGCTATACGGCATCCGGCCAGCGGATATGTTCAAGGGATAAACGACCTCGTGACCCCGTTTTTTCAAGTCTTTCTTTCTGCATATATTGGCAAGTTCGCCATGGTCCGCAATATTTCTTCTTGGTTGATGCTTACCGATTCCGAAAGACTCGGATCCGGAGCAATGCGATACCTCCCTCCTCGCAGAAAATACTCTGAATGCAATTGAAGCTGATTCTTTTTGGTGCCTTTCTCGACTTTTAGATGGCATACAAGACAATTATATATCCGCACAACCAGGCATACACCGTAGCGTGAAACGCATGTCAGAACTAGTGGCACGTATCGATGGTTCGTCTAGCTTTCCCCATGCGATACGCTGCTGATAATTATAGTAAACAACAGCCCCCCTTCACACACATCTCACCTGCCAAAATGTCGAGTTTATGCAATTCGCGTTCCGTTGGATGAATTGTTTGCTCATGCGAGAAATCAGCGTGCAAAACACGATACGCATGTGGGACACATACTTGGTCAGCATTCGAGACTCTTCCTTGATGACATTTCCCAACAATGCATGCGCCAGGCGGAGGGAACCGACGCATTTTCACAGTTTCACCTATACGTTTGTTCCGCATTTCTCGTCAAGTGGAGCGCCAAACTCCGCCAAATGGACTTCCAGGCAAGTTCGAATTGACAGTGCCACCGACAAGTACTCCTTGCTCAGCCTCGTACTTCGTATAGGGTATAATCATGTTTTTACAATCTCCTCCGACGCAAGATTGGGGAGACCATGAAATCGAACTCCTCCTCAGCGAGGCATTCGTTCTCAACTCGATATGGCATAATGCGCAAAGTCATTTCAATGTCAAATAGCGCAGTGGGCTTTCATGCCCGTGGTCTAGACTAGTGGCTGAGATGAATAGCAACGCAAGATGTAGCGAGGTGTAATGCTAGGAGTCCGGAGAGCAAACAAACCAAAAATCATTCTGCAGCCTGTACGGCGGCGATTTCTCGTTCCATGGCTTGCTTCAATTCGACGGCTTGCTCTTCGGTTTTGATGCGAATTCGAAAGGAAGTTGGCATACTGTTTTCGTATCCAATGAATGAGACTACGTTCCTTATCAATGAGGGTTTAAGGGTCGCATTGACCCGGAAATTCTGCCGGGGTGGTGATGAGAAAAACAATGAGTAAATGGGCGTATACTGACGATAAGAATCCTGCCGGTGTTACTATTTCGCATCAGAACACGCCGAACATGTGTTTCTTTGTGTTTCTTCAGTCGAAGCATACCTGTGTTTCGTACGTCAAATGCGGCTGAGGCAAGAACAGGGAGACCAACCGATCCCAAAGTCTTTCCACTCGCTTTTGGCTTCTGATTTGGCCAGTCGGAAGACCTTGCACTTGACGACATGCGTCGTTTCTTCGTCTTCTTCGCCTTCGCCCTCCCCATCGTGGCTTTGTGAAGGCAGCAGCTTCGACGCATCTTCCTCACCGCCCTCCTCGTGACCTTCCACCTCGGGCTGCGGGGTCGATTCAGATGACTTGTCTGTCGGAGATGGAGAGAACAAGCTGTCGCTGGGCTTCGTCGATGGCACGGCAAAGATAGAACCTGAAGTTGATGATCCATCGCCAGTGCCAGATGAACTACCGAATCCAAAACCAACTGGGTTTCCGATACTTCCACCTGGCTTTCCAAACGTGAATACGCCAGTTTTCGGCTGAGTAGCGCTGCCGAAGGAACTGACAGGTTTATCGGAAGATGATGCAAAAATGCTTGTTTGTGTGGAGGACACAGTCGCTACTTTGGAACCATCCTTGCTATCCGAGGATGATGGGTTAAACGGGGATTGCTTGTTTGCCTCGATTATGCTGGTGCTGCCGAAGATTGGGCTGCCAAATACTGATGCCGGCTTCGATGTCACGTCGGAGGAGGTGGGTCTTGCGATACCAAAAATGCTTGGCGAGCTGCCGGAACCAGAGACAGGTGCGGTTAAAGGTGGTTGTGATGATAAAGCAGTTGCCGACTCCTCGACTCCCAGGCTTTGGGGGTCAAATGTCGGCTTGGCTGCGGCATTCTCCGTGGCAGAGGGAATCGCAAACGTGAAACTGGAGATAGGTGGTAGACTCGAGGTCGCAGCAGGCATACTTGGAGCGGGAAATTGGAAAGCTGATTTTGGAGGCTCTGAGAGAGTTGTAGATGAAGACGTCGACGATTCTCGCGGATTCGAGGTCAGGCCAAAAGGTAGTTGAGTGGGTGCAGGCGGCGCAAAGGGCGAGAAAGCAAAACCAGTGGTCTTTGGAACATTTTCGCCGGTCGAGGTAGGTCTCAGGGATGGTTCAGCGAAGCCTGTGGGCGGTGGTTTTGGCATGGAAAACGCTATAGCGGGATTCTCGGACGGTGTTTTCACACCGAAAATGGGAGTAGAGTTGGCTGCGACGGGAGCACGAGTCGCAGACGAACGAGATGCACCATCAAACTCGGACTGAATTGTAGTCCGCAGATTCTTGTAAGACTCTACCAAGCTGGCAACATCGCAGAATGGATCCTTCTCGACTGCGGTGGATATTGCAGAAAGGAAAGAAACGTTGAGGCCGCGTAGACACTTGAAATACTTGAAAGCGGCAGCGTCCGTCTCCTCCGCAGAAACCGTGTTTTTCTGAGATAAGACACCGGGGTCCGCAGGGAGCTGCTTAGGTGCTCCGAGAAACGGCGAGTCGGAGACGGGGAGGGATGGATGCGGCTGCTGAGAAGTAAAGGTAAACGAGTTAGTTGCCGCTCCAAAACCGACAAACGCCCCGAACTTGGATGGTTGAGGGGACTCCTGCGTGGCATGAGAGAGAGAACGGGGGGGAGCACGCGTCTCACTCACGTCTCTGTCTACATCGGAGGCCGGGGCTGGCGGGAGTCCATTGAGGGCGGGTGGCCTCGATGCGGCAAGGGCGCGCTTTGGAAGGGCGCGTATTCTAGAGCTGCGTTAGCTGAACCAAAAACGGGGCGGTTGGGAAGGCGCACTGTCTCTTGGCGAGGGCAGCCTCGTCCGCCTGTTGGAAGCCCTGGGGATCTTGTATCTCCTAGTGCGGGTGTGAGAAAAAAATTTTAAATAAAGGCAAGAAAAAGGCGCACCTGAATCTCGTCGTCGTCGTCGCCGTTGTCGGGGCCGTCCTTTGTGAGTTGCTTGTCTGCGCTGCGCTTCATGATGAGCGGTCGAACACAAACGGGGACGAGGACAACGACGGGAAAATATCACGTAAGCAGTGTCCCAGGGGTCCGCGCGCGTGTACATGTATCCAACAGACTCGTACGTCCCCCTCCCGCAGCCCGCCTCCGCCCCCGCCTTCGCCCTCGCCCCCGTGCCCGTCGCCAACCCCGCCCCTGCCGACAATGTCGTCGTCGACAGCAGCGACGATGGACTCGCGCTCATCGTCCCCAGAAACACCAGAAACATCCGATGTCCCCCAGCATGTGGCCATCCACAATGAACTCCCCTCCTGGTATCGTGCGCTCCCCGTTCCCAAGGACATGTCTGCCATTGCGCCCCTGGACGGCGAGCACCTGAAAAATCATGACAACGAGCGCATGCTTCAGCTCGACGACATCATCCAGGAACACGCCTATGACGAGTATGTACAATGTGCTTTTCTTCCTCCGCTTCATCTCGCTTGCTCCTGCCCTAGCTCTGCGTGCTCAGCAGTAGACGTTTCGCCTTCGAATACCCACTCGCCCCCGGAGCCCGCCTCGCTGGCACCTCATCGGACACCGCTCCGACGGTCGCTCCACGAGTCCGGCCTCTCAATACCTCCCCTCTCGCAAATGCATCCCACACCGATTGTGCCTCCGCCAGTAGGGCGCATTTGTAAGCGCGACCCGACATCTATCCCTCGCAGAGTTGTCTATCCCCCGAGAGAATCCTGCTACAAGTACGTCGTCATCCGTATCTATGTGCCGTTTCTTTCTTATCGCCGCTGTACAACCAGTCTTGCAATCTTGACGCCCAACATTCCCGACAACGGTGCAAAGTCGCGCGTCGAGACACAGGTACGCGTCACTGTCGACCTCGCGCATGCAAGCACCTCGGCCTGTCAGCAGAGCCAGTACGATCGAGTTGGCTCCTGGAAGTGGCTCAAGCTCCCTCCTGGAACCTCCACCAAGAGGCGTACTCGGAGAGAAGGGAAAATAGGTGCCCGCTTTGTACTAGTGCTTCTGGCTGCACCCCTGACCTACCTCAAGATCCCGCGCCATTAGATATCCTTCATTTGTCCGCTACCGTAACGTGCGCCTCAGCACCACACAACCATGTCGTCAGTTGCGGAAGCTGCAGGAATAGAGAGGTAATAGTTCCAGTGCTCCGCTCATGCATTCCTGATATGTTTGTCTCCCAGGCAAAGCGCGTAGCCCGCAAACTGGCAGCTCGCGTACGGCCAGCTCGCTCGGATTCGGACACTCCAGAAGATGGTAGTGAGCGCCCAAGGAGCATCAAGGAAGACACCACAAGCATTATCCAGTTTAACTGCCCCGATGTACTCGACTTTTCTGCCGGATCTGCTGTGCTCCCTGTACGAATTACATGTTACTGTAGGCATCACCGGGAGAAGGTCGGGTTCAATGTCCACTTCAAAATGCTAGACCATAGCGGTCGCTTGGTCGGCACGGGAATGACTCCCCCGATTATGATCACCGATGATCACAAATCCATCATCAAGTCTGGACCTATTCCATCCACCCCTTCCTTTGAGGCACAAGTTGACTGGCCCGGCTTGCCCCCAGCTGCACCACCCACAGAGAGTGCTCCCCTCTCTAGACATTCATCTCGAAATGGTAAAGGACACACGAAATCGCGCTCCAAACCTTACGACATGTCTGGCCGCGGCGCCCAGTCCAAGTTTTCCAGGGAACCGAGTGTTGCTAGTCACGGTTCCTCTCTCAACTCACCTTCGATGGGTCCTTCTGCTGCGCCTAATACGCGTTCACCAACCCCACTTCCACAGTTATCGAGTCCTGCACCCACTCCTCAACACCCAGCAGCATTTGTGGCAGATGGAGATCCACCATCCATGTTTACTTCCAGCGAGATTGTCTCCACCCCGCATCTTGACAGTCCACCTGTTACTGTGGGTTTCAGCCCCCCGAACGGCATCACCAATACCGTGCCACCACAGTTTCCTTCACCATGCGATATATTCCCTCCTAGTTCTCCCCCAATGACGCAACCCTCTCATGTGCTTGGCACGCTCGTTCCTCCACATCCCATGCCCTTTCTTTTCTTTGATCCGAGTTCGCCACCACCTATTACATCCCTTCCGTTACCGAAGATCCACCGCCTCATTCCCTCTTCTGGCCCAACCCACGGCGGCATAGAAGTGACTGTCCTCGGAGAAAACTTCCATCCAGCAATTCAACTCAGCTGTGTTTTTGGTGATGTCGTTGCCAGCTCGACACAGAGATGGAGTGACAACACTCTCCTTTGCGTTTTGCCCCCCCGTTCTGCTCCTGGTGTTGTTGCAGTGTGGTTCGATGGCCTCGACGAGACCAAGAGCTCTACGCTTCCTTGTCTTTTCACCTACACTGATGAATCAGACCGCACATTGTGAGTGAACCAAAAATATTGATTGGTGACGTTCAATGACGTTTGGTTCACTAGAATGGAGCTTGCTTTACAAGTAGTTGGACTCAAAATGACAGGGAAGATTGAGGACGCAAAGAACATTGCATTGCGTATAGTTGGATCTGCTGGTACCGAGGACTCACCATCGGGTCCCAGCCCGAGTGGGGACGAAATGATGCAAGTCGCTTCGCCTACTCTGCATGACATCCAGCCACTGCTATTTCTGAGTCCTGGGGAGATGTATAACTACGAGGCTGCAGTTATCAAACTCCTGTCGCTCGTCGATGTTTCCATTGAGAAGCTTTGCGGCCTTTCTCCTGCAGTTGCCATGTCTCACACTACATCGAGTGGACAGACACTACTCCATCTGGCGGTATTCTTGAAGTTCACCAATCTGATCAAATTTCTGATCGCGCATGGGATCGACTTGGATATCCGTGACCGCAATGGATGTACGGCTCTACATTTTGCAGTACTTGCACAATCACAAGAGTGCGCTCGACTTCTGATAGTAGCTGGAGCAGACTTGGAGATTGTCAATGTTCTCGGCAAAATACCGCAGGATCTTGCACCATCAGACTTTTTTGACGAGATCATCGATCATGCGACTATTGAAGACGACCCGGATGGGGACGGGGGATCTCATTGGGGGGACGCGGAGAGCGATGAAGATACCACGAATCCCGTGGCCAGACGGAGACATATTCGTAATGATCATCGTCGTCCACACAGACGTCACGATAGTGTTGAACAAGCCGAGAAGGACTCACCAGCTCCAGACAGGATACAGGATATCACAACGCAAAAACTAGACGAGACATCGGATGAGAGGCAGGCTGCTTCGTTTGTTGCTATGATCCAACGAACACTGGCACAAATACCCGCTGCACAAGGCATCATACCCACGATGGCGCAGCTCCCGCTCCCTGCTGTTCCTTGGGCTGCGCTGCCACAGATACCAATGGTGTTCCCTGTGTTTGTACCGATACCCGGTTGGCCATCATTCCTGGGCGATAAACGGGATGGACCGCATGACGAAGTTGCAAGTGGTAAAGAAGGCGATCCGCGATCAACAGAGTACCATGGAGGTCAAGACTCGACCTGGGAGAACTGGATTGCGGTTGCAATTGCATCTGCTTTGCGCTCTGCGACAACTGACGAAGCGCCTCCAAAATATACCCCAAGGGAAACGAGTGAGACGACGATAGAGAGTGCGACCGAGAACAAGGTGGAGGCACAAGAATCCGGTTCCGAGCCCGCTGTTTCGCAAGCGTCGAACGCACCAGACCGTCCGAGCAGACGCGTGGGCTATGCGGTTACTTCGACGCCCGCTCCGGATGCCGACGCGTACGAGTACAAACCAGTGAAAACGCACACGCAGACAGCAAAAAAACGTACGGATATTTTCTCTTCTCTTCCTTTTCTGGCGTTGACAATTCGTGCAGATGACCGGATGCTCGTTTTGTTTTGGCTTCCAATTCTGCTCTGTGAGTTGGTTCTATCACGAATCCGTGTGGGGGGAAGTGCTGACGATGACCACCAAGTATCTCTGCTATGGGCATTCCACAATTGCATTCGCTTTGCTATTCACGCGCTGAAGACGACGCTCTTCATGAAGGTGGGTGTGCGTGCATAGGAAGTAATGGGTTGGCTAAAGCCGGTCTTTGTACCTACGCATTGGTCGCGGGTGGTCATTCCGACCGCTCTGCTGGATTTGACCAACGACGTTGTACTTTGTACTCAATCATACATTCATAGTAATGCGCCAATATAGATTATGGACGTCCTCTATGCAACTTGAACGCGGCCTGGACGCCCTTGCCCGTCTTGATGTCCTCGAGCACTTTGGCATCGACTACTCGTGCGACGCTGGCGAGCTCCATCGCCCTGTCCAGCATGTCCTTGGGGACACAGACCACGCCATCCATATCGGCGACGATCCAGTCACCAGGCTCCACCGTGACTGGCGGAAATGCGTCCGGGCCCTCTGCGTTGTGAAGAGGGTGGATAACGAGCGGGACGTTGACGGCGGATGGCCGTACAAAGGGAGACTGTCCGAGCGTCGAGTGTCCGCGCGCAAACACTGGGAAGCCCGCCACGCGATGTTCTGAAAGGTCTCTGCAGCGGCCAGATATGACGACGCCAGCGACGGCTCTGGCTTGTGCGCCCGCTGTCATAAGACCCCCCCAGACGGCGTTTTTCGCGTCTATCCGAGATCAGAGAGAGTAAGTTGTGAGCGGACGAAGCCACTGAACTCGGAGGGGCGTCGATGACGATGATCGATTTGGGTGGTGCGGTGTCGACGAAGTGGGCGGGGAGCGTCGGGGCTGTCTGGTCGGACACGCGCACCATCTGGACGGTGTAAGCGGGACCGGCTAGTCGAGAGTCGGGATCGGGGGCGAGGAGGTTGATGTCCGGGATATGTCCGCCATGGGGTACACCGAGTTTGATGAGGGCGTCGGATATCTCGCAAGTGGAGTAGTAGTCATACATGGGTCAGCATCGCCACTGCCGCTTCAATGGCTCCTCCCGACGCCGTGCCTCCTCCTCCCTCGGCGTCCTCGAGAAGCGTCCGCAAGCTCGCAAAGAAGGCCTCAAAGGCCATCATGAAGTCGCACAGGGTCGCCGTACCAAAGTATGATCTCCCCATACGCCTGCGACCGGTGCGTCCCCCCGCCCCCGCCCTCCAGCCGCTCACCGCACTCAGTCTGCGCTTCCTGCAGTGGTTCCTCCTCTTCACATGCCTCATCATGCTCCTGCTTGCCCTCCTCGGGCTGACAGACTTTTCCCGTTCGCTGCCGCTGAACGACAAGTTTCTCCACCTCACTTGCTTTTGCATCGCAACCGGCGTGTTTTACTTCATCTTTGACGTCGAAGAGTGCGTCGTCTTCCGTTCCTTTACTGCGTCCGTGTCGGACCCACTGCTGGCAGGGACGCTCGGCGCATCTGGTTCTGGCGCCATGCAAACCTGATTTTCACCGCCGTCGTCTGCTTCTTCTTTGGCGGGTTTGTCAGCGAATTCGTGCAGTCCATGCTCCCCGTGCGTGTCCTGCTCTCTCGTGTGTCTGCCCTCTGCTCACATCTCCGCGCGCTCCTCAGTCTAATCACTTTGACCTGGGGGATGTGCTCGTGCGTCCCCTTTTTTTCTTTCCTTTCTCCAGCTTACGCGCGTGCCATCCACAGGCCAACGTCGTCGGCTCTGCGATTGGCCTTTACGTGTCCTATCACATCGAAAAACACTATCGATCGAGGAGAGAGGTGACCGGTCTGCCACTATTCTATTTTTTCCTCTTTGCCTCATTTCCGCCCTCTCTAGATCGCTCGTTTGTACCGGCCTTTGAACACCGACGAATCGGACGGCGTAGGAGATGACTCGGATGACGAGGCCGGCACATCCGGGACACAACTTCTCCCGTTGTTCAACACTCGATCTACGAACCCGTCCGCAAAGTCCTCGTTGCCCCCCCAGGCCACATTGTCCAAGGCCGGTCGCCTCTCGGACGTGTGGGACGAACGCGAAGAGCTGTTTGGGATCGGAGACGACAGCGACTCCGAGGAAGCTCCAAACACTGCTGGCCCACCCCCGGCCGTGTCCCCCCAAGCAGGCTCCGTACCGACCATCACGATCACACGATACTAGTGGAAAGGAATATCTATTTTATTAATGTATACCACTGCAGATCTGTCGTCTACAGGAGAAATCATCATTCTATTGCGTGTCTACCTCTTTGCAGGAAAATGGACGTATGCACGGAGCTCGCTGTCTAGGTTGCCCAACTCTTCCTGCAACTTGCTAATCTCCTTCCGCTGCCTGTCAA
Source organism: Spongispora temasekensis (assembly GCA_038094675.1). Taxonomy (NCBI): domain Eukaryota; kingdom Fungi; phylum Basidiomycota; class Agaricomycetes; order Boletales; family Boletaceae; genus Spongispora; species Spongispora temasekensis. The sequence goes on from JBBPUL010000004.1 coordinate 78,035, forward strand.
CAAGGTCCTGCACACCCTCGCACGCCGTCGAAGCTACTATGGTTACTTTCTCGTCCATCGTTTGCTGAACGGTGGTCTGCCAAGACCAGCGTTGTTAGCCTTTTGGTTGGCGCGACCAGTATAAACACCTACTCGAAGATCGCGCTCGAGCCCCTCCCCAACCCTCGCCAAATCTCGTATCCATCTCTGCTTCGCCCACTCCCACTTGCCCACTGCCCACCGGACACCGCTCACCGCAAGCAGTACACCTGAGCCGATCGCCGTCCCCAATTCGCTGCCCGCTCCGAGGTCCAAAATATGCTCCCCAAATACCAACCACCATCCGAGTCCTGCGCCGCTCAGCAAGCTACCAAATACACCGACAACGGCACTCTGCGCTTCGCGATGCAATCTCGTGGTGGTATGCTGAATCAGTTGACTCCGACGGGTGTATATCGGCCGAGTTAGGCTGTCAGTCGCGAGCACACGAGAAGGCGAGTGTTTCAGCTGCTCAAGCTTGTTTTCCAGAACAGGCGAACGAAGTGAGGACAACGATGAAACAGAGACGAGAGAAAATGCAACCGTAGACATTTCGCGCTGGATGAATTCCAGGCATCCAGTTTGCAAAACGAGCTAGTTTCGACGATGATCATTTAAGGGTCTCTAATGAACTTGCAACTCACCTGACGCTCGAGCCCTTTACACCACTGTCCTTGAATCGCAGTAGAGACGAATGCTCCAACCTCGTCGACTCGCCAAACCATCTTCCAGAACGTGAGAGACCCCAACAGTGTTTTCATCTCCTTTGCACTCGAGGACAATGCCGTTCCAACCTTGTCGCCCTCTTTTGACATGCCAAATATCTCCTGGTCTGCGTCTTCTCGAACGTTTCGTATTCTAGAGGACAACTCCTCAATCTTGCCCGACACATGATCCATGCATTTACTGGTGGCTTCGACTGAACGAAAACTCGCGGAGAGGGAAGCATAAACTTGCGAGAGCGCTGTTCCCCGCCGAAGATCTAGCAATGATGTTTCTGATACATGCTTCGAACTGAGAATATCATGGATTGCGGCAGTGACGGCAGATATTCGAGAACTGAGGGTGTCTCTTTGATATCTCTCGATGGTAGACGGGCTCGTCGGGTCGGCCTGCAAGGCAGTCACCGCGTCTAGCGCTTGGCCGGGGTCGACGAACAGAATGCATCTTGGTTGACACCCCATTTTGGTTAGCGTTTGTGAAACGAACTGATGGTGATGATCGGAAGGCGAGCCTGATGTGAGCACAAGAATGGCATTTGGCTTGTCGAGGAGATGTTTAGCTCGCGATGACAGGTCGGAGAGAGGGGTGACGACGGGATCGCAAAGTAATAAGAGGACGTCGCTGTTGAGCAAGAGGCTATACGTCTCATCACTGACGTTGGACAAGGACACAAGGTCGGGTAACTCAGTGAGCTGAATAGGATATGGAAATCTCTGCAACCATTCCGACGGGCTCGAGAACTCCCCGGCAAACGCTGCGGGCTTGCCGTACCTATGCAAGTCCTGTGTGATATCAATGGGCCTGTAGAAAGCGCAGGGGTGCTTACTCGATGTTTATATGGCTGGGGGCCCCTTTCCAGCGGTTTCTCAGGATATCAGGGTAGGCCGCATCCGACGTGAACGGGTCTTGCAAAAGCGCGGTGACAAGGTCATGCGAACGAGCCCACTTGTCGAGGCCAGAGACTACAACGGTTAAACGGATGCGCAAGACGCGCATGGAGCCTCAATTGACTTACTTGCCACGCTTGCCGTGGAAGGCACTTGACCCGAAAGCTCGGTGATGGATCTCTCGAGTACGCTGCACCAGAAAACCGATGACGCTGGTCCCACTGGGTCATCTGAAAGTGACCTTGGCAAGATAGACACCGTCTTCTGCAACAACGAGAGTACGTTCGCGGTCGACGTGGAGCGGGAGGGGACGCGGACGGCTGCGACTGAATTGCGGAAGACGCGACATGCCTGCATGCTTTTCACTACACCGTAAACTACCCTCTGCACTTATACTGTCACGTGATTCGCTTCCGCTTCTTGCTCCCGCCCTGTCCCGGTTGTTTCTTCGGAGTACTCGCCTCCGCCTGCGCTTCCATGATTGCGCCCTTGCTCAAGCAAAAATCAATGTGCGCATTCAGACCTTGGTTGTCTGTCTTCAGTTGCTTGCTGCATATAGGGCATGTATGATGATCTGCCGACTTTTGATCACCAGATGGTTCAAAAGTGTTTGTCCCCGATGATCGTCGTGCACTGACACCGGACGGGGGTTTCGAGTGCGGTTTCGGTAGTTGCGTATCATCAGACTCCATTGGACCATCGTGTCCGAGGTCTTCCGAATCGAGCTCCTCTTCTTCGTAATAGCCTGGCATCGAATCATGTTCGGGCTGCTCCTCCATGTTCGCCTCCAAATCCTCTTTTTTTCGTGCCGGGCTCGGATTCTCGAAGAACTAGGCAGGCGGATCGTAATTTACACCAGTCGCGAGTATTCTCCGTGCTTACATGCTTGATCCCACCCACAGGCTCCGCAGCCTGTAGGTCCTTGAGCTTCGTTACTCGCAGTCCAATTAATCGGATGGTAATTGGCAGCTCCGGAAGCAAAAGTTCTTTTCCAATCTACCAGTAACCCCGTCAACCCTGCGGAAGTTATCACTCCGGATGACTCACTGCAAACAGATCTTCCTTCTTCTGGCTAACCCAGCGGTCATACGACTTTGCCCTAGTGAAAACTCGAATAGCTCATGTCAATCATATATGCCAGCACAGAGTAATAGCTATTACCCTGGTAGGTATCAAGCTTATACTTCAGTGTGACAGTTTTTCCTGTCCAACCTCCTGATATCATGTCTCTCGAAAGCTCCTCAGCGATATCTTCAAGTTTCAGAAGTATCATATGTTTGTCGCTCAAGGCACGGAACGTTCTGACACTCGACTCAGTACTTAAACAATGACAGACAAGTGTAGTTACCTTTCTGCGCCTATACTCTTCCGTTCTTCTCGTCTTCCTGCCTGCACAACATTGGATGCGATCCCGAGGTAAGTTCTGAGCAAGAATCGTAACCCAAACTGCTTGTCCATCAAATACAACGTTGCTCTGTGCGCATGAATATCTCCGCACGTCTAGAGCAGAGCGCTTCACAATGAACTCTAATAGCCCTAGCTTTAGAACGAACCTTGATACCAATGACATCAAGAAGTCTCTCGTGCACTCTGCCTACCCCAGGTACTTTGCGTATAGACAAGTCATGCATAAATCCCTTGATAGAATCACGGTCGAAAGGAAGATGAAATTGACCATTCGGCTTGTTCTGTTGTGAGCCATTAAACGCCAGGTTTTACGAACCAAGATTATAAAATGCTCCCACTTTATCTGAACTGATCTGTACAATGAATGGCAGATGACAAGCGGCCAACGAGATGTGTCGGAGCAACTAACCTTGGCCAGCATCTGAACAGGTTTGAGTCTTAAGGACAGAAATAGCGCGGTAAACCCAAACCTTGTTAGGCGCGATACCAGCGCTCACCGTTAGCTGTGTCTCGCCATGGACAGCGGCTCGCATCTCCTGTACACACGTTTCCGCATCAATCTGGTGATCTTCGCAGTACTGTGTTATGCTTTCGGTTACTTCAGCCCACCAGTATGCATCACCACATCACCACATACTTCAAGTACCCCTCGTCACAGCCTGCCGTTAGCATGTTGGGGTCATACCTTTCAAATATTCTCATACATCGTTGCGACATTTCGGAGTAACGCCGAAAATTGAGCTTGACGACGATAAGATCTGGGCAAAGTTTCCTAGCAACAAATTCTGCAGGTGATCGATCGGAGACAAGCGTAATATTCCTATGGGTCTTACCTGCCATCCCTGAACGAACTCCATATTTTCGCGCCTCATACGAAGCGGTCGAGAGTACGCCGCCGCCGACCTGGAAAGTCGTTATGCTGTAGTATGCAGTGTGTGCTCACAAAAGCACGTACACCGAATGGTTTCCCTGCGAGGGAAGGGTCATGCAGCAGCTCCACGCTGGCATAAAACGCATCCATGTCGACGTGCACGATCGTCTGGCTGAGGTCGCGCTCGTCTTCAACCTCTTCGATCTGTGAAGTAGCTGGGGCCGTCAGTTCGGACAAGACAATTGTGGTCTTCACTCACGATGCGGTCGACATGCTTTTCTATCGCACCTGTACCACCACCAACTTGAAACGTCCAGGGAGAGTCCGCAAACAAAACTATGATCACGTACGGATGTCGGTTCCATTCAAAGCCTCTTTGCGTTGCTCGAGAATCTTGGAAATCTTTTCAGACAATTCCTTGTCTTTGCGTTTTTCATTCTATGTGTAGTAAGGCAAAGTTACTGATGCTGCCACGAATGCCACGAGCGACTGGAACGAGATGCTTGCCTCGTAAAATTTAGAACCTTTTGAAACCTCCGCAATGACGCGGTTGACCTCATTTTGATCCTGGATCAGCCTAGTACGGGAGTGAAATAATCAGCCTTTCGAGCGATTGATCGCTAGAGCCCTCGAAACGGACCCAGCCTTGGTGGATGATGGGCCGGCAAGGCGCTTGAGGAGGCTGGCAGACTCTTGAGATGGTTCTGGCACAGCGGATTGATGATTTTCGGACTGCATGCATACGATGTCATAGGCTCAAGTTCGACGTGGCTGTACATGCAATCCCACAGGGGCTAAAAAGTTTAACTATACCTATAGACTATACACCTTATACTTGATCTACATAGGTCATCTACGTATGTCGCTTCAAGTCCGGCTTGACTCTGTGACGGCTGTCCCTAAAATCTCCCTCAAGTCTGATCCAAAAAATTAAGGACAACAAGAGCAGTGTCCCACTCCTGCTCATCGCACCCGGATTGCGTAGGCCGGGGAACTAGAGGTGCTGATGGTTGTGGTTGTATTGGGGTATAACTCTGCTCCAGGATCCCCAGTGAAGTGTACGAAGTCGACACAAATAGCTTCAGAAAGCCCGAGTCGAGCTGGGGCAGGGAATAAGATCTCAACTCAATCTCCAGGCTTCCGTGCCTTGGGAGTGTCGGAGTTGGGGAAGAAGGTTGCGGATGATACAAAAGATGGATATCGACTCCATTAGAATCCATATAAGCGAGATACGGCCAAAGATCTCTGTCAGAGAGATTTTGGAGTACGATCATATAAGAGTGACCCAGCGCGCGCACAAGATCTGCCCTTCCGCTGATCAGAAGATTTTGTCCGACCCGACTTTGTTTCTGGGGGTCTACGAGATAAAGCCCCACTCGGATCTGATCGTGGAAGGGGTTTGCGGGGTTCGTGCGATGGAGATGCATATGGTATCGTGCAGCCTCGTCCAGGATAAGTGCCGATCGCTCCTTATCCTTCTTCTCGAACTCCAGCACGGGACGGCGAGGTGGCGCAAGCTGGTTGAGGGTCTGCACGCGTACAGCCCGAGAATGCACCCCAACCGAGATATCGGCCAGAGTGGAATGCTCCACCTCGACTATGTTCATTCCCTCTTTGACGGGTATGCCGTCGAGCTCGTCGGGGCTTGGGCGGCAGAAAAGATGACGGAAAATAGATGAACAAGTCTTCTTCATGTACACCCGGAAAGGAGTGCGCGTGTTCCACCGTGTGATGCGTGCCCAAGACCCTCTGCCACCACGCTTGTTGACGCTCTTACGTCTGGCAAGAGACCAAGTGGGGTGCACTTCATATACCCGAAAGCTGTCAAGCGACGGGTTCAGCGACCCACGACGGTTGTGGGAGTGGAGGCTAAATTCAGTTCCTTCCACGATGCCGTGGATCGCGCCCATGTGCAGGCGCAGACCGTCTTTGCCCCCTTCCACTGGGACGTATTTCATATCTGGAACGAAAGGAATGCCATCAAAGAGAACGCGATCCCTGTGTTGACCTAAACACACTGGGTGCTGGGGAAGATGACCTGGTGCAGTGAGGCGCTCCAATACCTCAAAGTATTTCAGTTGGTGGAGTGGTACGACGTTCTTCATCGCCAGAAATGCTTGGGTGAACCTGCCCCCTTCTTTCCATTCCGTTGCCATTTCTCCAGACTTGCAGGCTGCTAGCAGCGTATGGGTGTGGCAGTTATTCTGGTAGAATCCATGCTCTCCGTTGAACCTCTTTCCAATTGCGCCTCTCCATAAACCACAGAAAAGATCCTCCTTTCGAGCCTTTTCTGTAGGAGTGCACCGAACACCAAGCCGATCACGCGAATTTCCAGCCAGCTGTGGAGACGAGAACGAACAGTCGAGAATAAGAGTGATGTTGTCACCCTTTACTGCACTGAGTTCGCCAAGCATGGAACACAGAGATCGATCGGAGATGCCCGCAACACGGCCTTCGGGTCCCTTGGTGTCATGGTCATAAGGACAAAGAACTTGGACATGGCTTGGCTTGCCCTCGCACCAATCTCGAGGCGCGGGAATGCTGCTGCCGTGGCCAGCAAAATAAATGAGAATGGCGTCACCTTGGGAAATCGCAGGGTTGTTGACGAGGTGGCTCATAAAGACGTCTTCAATTCCAAGCTTGGTGGCCTGCTTGTTTACAAGGAACGCGATATTTGCACTCGGAACTTGAAGGTCCTGCGTTAGCCACTGCCTCATCCGCCGGGCATCGTGGGCGCAGGCCTCGAGGTTCCATATGCGCCCAGACTTGTAGTTATCGATTCCAATGAGAAGGGCAAATAGTCGAGACGCCATCTAGTACTAGATTCTGGCCAAGGCCAATGAAAGACTGCGAGGGTGATCTAGAAGTAAAGTGGGACTGGAAGAGCTCTTATACTTGGGAGGAACATAGCCATGCGAATAGAGGACCTGCATGCAACTTCGAGGTCGATGGGTTACTAGAATTGTCGGAAATGGAAGGAATGCCATCAGCTGACGGCGCAGCGATGGAGTGGTGGTGGAAGTCAGAGCGAATCTAACGGAGCGGAAGATCCTCAATCAGTGCGTTGTTTGCATGAGCCCATCAAGTCACACAACCTTCGACCACGACAAACTTGACATGAGCTTCGTCTGCCAACAGTGCAAGGAGCCCCTCCAGGTATGCACACAAGCTCTGTCTGGACGCAGACATCCACTCAGGACATCCGGGAAATGTTCAGCTCGACGCGTCTCTCGTCGACATTTCACCATCCCAGTATGACATGCTGGCAGCATCCCTCCCACCAGCCCCCTCTACACGTGTCAAGTATATGACAGAGGCCGAACAATTGGCTTTCCTCCCCTCTCCTCCCGCATCGAAATCTGCATGGCAGCATGCAAAGCAGCAAGACAGTGCCAGAGCTTCACCACCCCTTTCTTCGCGTGCACAAGGGAAGCAACCCCAACGCATCCATCCTGCTCCAAATGAGTCCTTTGTGCTCCTGCAGGACAGCGTCATACACAACATACCATCCCCTTTACCCCCTAACTCTGCTCCTAGATTGGCTCTCTCTCCCTCTAATAATGTTCTATCAAAGGGTGCACCACTCCCATTACCATTATCATCACCCTCGCAAACCGAACCCGATCACCCGAACCCAACACCTATTTCACATCATCTACGCTCCACCATGCGCCTCTTTAATCTGCTGACAACCCGCACTGACATCGATCATCCGCTTTGTGCGGAATGCACACAGATCCTTCTTTCCTCTTTACAAAGACAACTAGATGAGACCAAGAAGGAGCGCGACGGCTATATTGCCTTTGAAAAAGAGTTGAAGAAGGAGAGGGAACGCGAGAGCCATGATATGAGTAGAGATGAAGCCGAAACTAGAATCGAGACATTGATAGCAGAAGAGTCCGCTGCAGTCGAGCATCTGAAGAGGGCCGAGCACGACAGAAAGCAACTAGACGAGGAGTTGCGCGCGTTGGAGTTGGAGGAGAAAGCTCTAGAAGAGGAGGAAGCCGAGTGAGTGCTCCTGCTGCACCACGATGGCTTCTTATTCCGTGAATCTATGGCAGGTTCTGGCGTGCCCATAATGAACATCAATTGGCTTCTGCCAGTCAAGCTGCTCTCCTGTCCTCTTTGCGCGCCGCGTATGCCGCGGACTATGTCGCATACGAAAAACTAGAACGTACCAATGTCTACAACGACGCCTTCTGTATTGGTCACGATGGCGTATTTGGTACCATAAATGGCCTACGACTGGGGCGTGTTCCCGGCGTTCAGGTGGGTTCCGAGCAACTGTGTCTGACTGTTATTTGAAATGATGCAGGTGGAATGGCCCGAGATCAACGCGGCATGGGGGCAAACACTATTATTGCTGTATACCATCGCGCGAAAGCTAGATTTTACGTTCGACAAGTATGTGTGCCCTCGCGTGATTTAATACAAACGATGAACGTGCGTTTGCAGCTACCGCTTAATACCGATGGGTTCCTTTTCGCGAATAGAACGGACGACTGGCGATAAGGCAACATACGAACTGTATGGTTCGGGCGATCTTCACTTTGGTCGACTGTTGCACAATCGCCGGTTTGATTTTGCGATGGTTGCTTTCTTGGAATGTCTGAAGCAGATGATGGACTATGTCAAGGCCCAAGACACGAGTGTCGATTTCCCACACCAGTAAGTCGGCGAGACTGAGAGCAAGATGCAAACTGAGTCATGCGTTGACCAGAGTCGTCAAGGACAAGATAGGAGAGGCGTCGGTAAAGCTGCAGTTCAGTCAAGAGGAGGCGTGGACACGTGCACTCAGACACGTTCTTCTCGCACTGAAAATAATCCTCAAGTGGACGACCAATGGAGGAAATGGCTAGCATCCAGATAATGCCGAGTACAGTCGAGACCGTGTCGTACAATGATGTGTTATCCATAGTAGGACTGAGCAAACCTTGCAGAACGGAGATACAGTATGGCAACGTCGGCCCGGATCATCCTTTCTTACTGTATCCCGCCAATCCCAATATGGTCTTACAAATCACGACCGCACGGGTAGTATGAGTAAGGATGTCGCAATATATCTTCTAGGCGCTGTGAATCCTGCCAATATACTCCCTGTTGCCCATCTTTCTTTAGTCTCTCGCCTGTCCCCGTATCAGCTGGGCAGCGCAATCTTGTACCGCTCAATCTTCTGCTAACTTCACGCCATGGGCCTTCTCTATCTCGGAACACCACTTACTTGGGAAGAGGCAAGGAAGTACGCTGACCATGTCAGGGAGCACGGGATCACGCAGTTTCTTCATACCTGGGATAGAGTCAAGGATAGACACGGTGACGAGTTGCTGTGGGGTGACGAGGTATCTAGCCCCCGACTTCGCATGTTGCTGCACCATTCTTACTCGCGCTCTTTAGATCGAGTATATGGTCGTTGCATTTGACAACGAGACTAAAAATGCAAAACTTTCCCTTCGTCAGACTGAGATCCTCGCCAAGCTCAGCAAACTTGTAACTGACCTCGAGGGTGATACCCCTGATTCGTAGGCACGCGTTTCTTGCTGCATACCACTTCTACATAACCGCAGCAGATTCTCAATCCCTACCTTCCATCCAGAGTATGGGCGATATATGTTAGAGTCAACTCCTGGATCTCCATACACAGGTTCTATCCAAGATTTGCTTTCCGTGGAGTCCAATATGCATTATAGGCGGGTACTGCATGCTCTTTTCTAGATTTTGCTCATATGAATTGCAGACGCCTGCTCGCAAGGAGGCATCTAAATGTCAATGAAGTGCCTCTTACAATCACTTCCTTTCCTCGTTTGGGCGCTCCCGGTGTCTTTACCGATCCTTATTTCAGCCCTGATGGCGCAAAGTCCAGTCACAGTCTATTTTTGCCAGAGGAGATAACCAATCCACATGCGCGTTTCCCGTTAGTTGTCCCCCGTTCCGTTATTTCTCACTCTATTTTTTCACGACATCACTAGGACCCTTACTGCCAATATTAGAAGCAGAAGAGGCTCCAAGGTCACCATCAATCTTCCTATTTTCATTGATGAGAGGACTCCAAGGCCGTTCATCGATCCTACCATACCCTGGCAGCGTTCGTTGTATGCCGAAGATCCTGGTGAGGCTTTTGTTGCGCGAAAAGAGCTCAAAATGTCTCAATGATGGCTGCTGCCTTGCTGTCCAGAGGCCAAAAACGGTGCAGCTTTAATGGATCATATTTATTTAGATGCGATGGGCTTCGGCATGGGCTGCTGCTGTTTGCAGCTCACCTTCCAAAGCTGCAATGTTGAGGAAGCGAGGCGCATGTATGATGCCCTGATCCCACTGGGTCCGATCATGGTATCTCTATATCAGGCGCCGTTGTCAATCCCTGCTTACGCATTCACACAGCTTGCCTTGACTGCTGCTAGTCCTATTTGGCGTGGTTATCTTTCTGACGTTGATTGCCGCTGGAATGTCATCGCTGGCAGTGTGGATGACCGCACCGCGGAAGAGCGCGGAATTGCGGTAAATCAGTCCACCCTTTACCACACTTCTTTCTTACGATTAATTCTACTGTCTCCCAGCCGCTAAAGGGGAGTAAACGTGTGATTCCAAAGTCGCGCTATGATAGCGTTGATTTATATTTATCAACGGACTGGAACAATAGGCCAGAGTACAATGACACTGACGTCCCTTTTAACCACGAGGTCTATAAGCGTCTCATAGGCCATGGTGAGGTCGAAATCATAAGATTCCTTTGCGAGGCTCCTTGACTGATTTTCTGAAGGCATCGACGATTTGCTTTCCAAACACATGGCCCACATATTCATTCGTGATCCCCTCGTAATATTTTCCGAAACCATCAATCAGGATGACGAAACCAGTAATGATCACTTTGAGGCGAGTGTTTGCCATCCTTAGAGATCATTTCATGACTAACATTGCCGTGCAGAACCTCCAATCCACCAATTGGCAAACTCTTCGTTTCAAACCACCCCCACCCAAATCGACTATCGGTTGGCGGGTGGAGTTCCGCAGCATGGAAGTGCAATTAACCGACTTTGAGAATGCCGCATTCTCTGTTTTTGTGGTGCTTGTGTCTAGAGCCATCCTTGCTTTCAACTTGAATTTTTACATTCCTATCTCCAAGGTTTGTACTCTCCGTTCGGCCAACTTGTTGTCATTGACGCCTATCAGGTCGACGAGAACATGGTAAGGGCGCAAAGGCGAGATGCGGTTCGCATCGGCAGATTTTACTTTCGTAAGAATGTGCTGCCGCCGGGTTATGTATCACCCGCTATCAGCACCCCGTCGTCGTCCGGATATTGTTCTCCTGTTGAGTTGCCCACCAAAGAACGAAAATTGCGGAATTGTTTTCCTCGCGTTCCTCGTCCGCCAATGATTGTAGATACGCCAGTCGAGGACGAGTACGAGGAGATGTCAATGGAAGAGATCATCAGCGGGAAGGTTAGTGCCATATACTCTTGTACGGTGCCGAATTTCCCTATTACCACAGGGTGTCGCGTTTCCCGGGTTAATCGGACTTGTCGAAGCATATCTTGAAACGCTTGAAATCAGTCTAGAGGAGAAGGTACGGATCAACAAATACATTGATCTGGTTCGTTGTCGTGCAAATGGTTGGAGGCTTTACGTTGCGTTCTATGTTCTGTCCTGGCAATTCTAATGTATCCCAGGTTCTTTACTGACGACAGCAAGTTGGATGCGAGAGTTTGTTCGGTCACACCCAATATACAAATTTGATTCGGTGGTTAGCCAGGAAATCAACTATGACCTTATGATCGCCGTTGACGAGATGTGCGTACTCTTGCGTAAGTGGGCAACTGTGATCCTAACGTCTCCCTTGGCAGCGAGAGGGGGGTCCTGCGAGTTCCACAACTCTTGCCCCAAGAGTATACACGATCGAAAGTGAACAGGTTGAATGAATCGAAATATGAACCTTGAGAGCAGGTCGTGTAGTAAATACCCGACATTGAATGATCACGTGTTGCATGAGCCGGCTTTATCCGAAATTGCTGGGCCAACGAAACTCGCGAGTTGTTGCGGTTCCCTAGAATCTGAAAGATGTCTGCGTTGCGTTTGCTTTCGTCTGCCGCCAAACGCGCACCGTCGACACTTGGTTTGCATCGACGTGGCTACGCAGAGGTTGCGGACAAAATTAAACTTTCACTTGTCCTGCCCCACCAGGTCCGTCGACACTTAGCTGTTCCTACATTTCTTATACCTCGCACCAGGCAATCTTCACTTCTGCGGATGTCGTTCAGGTGAACATCGCTGCGGCAACTGGGGATATGGGTATTCTTGCAAACCACGTTCCTTCCATTGAGCCCCTCCGTCCTGGCGTCGTGGAGGTAATCGAGTCCGGCAACTCGTCGAAAAAATGGTTTGGTGAGCATTATGACAATTTGCACCGTGGGCCATCCTTACTCGATTCCAGTTTCCGGTGGCTTTGCGACTGTCCATCCCGGTAACAAGCTGACTATCAATGTCGTCGAGGGCGCCCCACTCGAGTCTTTTTCTTCCGAGGTCTGGGATTCTCTTCGTGTCCTGTTCTCTGACTGACACTTCCTTTCAAGGCTGTCCGTTCCAATCTACAAGACGCACTGAGAGTTGCTGGCGGTAATGGGTCAGAGGAGGACAAGTTGGAGGCTCGGATAGAGGCGGACGTTTATGAGGCCCTTCAGCACGCTCTGAGCTCAAAATGAAGTGTAATTTCATTGGTAGAGTCTACTTTATATAGTCGCATCATCGACTTGTCAGTCTTTCTTCTGCCTACTCGCGATGGCTCGCGCTCGTCAGCAGACTTTGTTTTGGACAAGGATGCTAATATGATGCCGTTAGCGTTAACTTTGTAGAAGCGTTACAACGACACTTTCGTTTTGGTTGACTCTGGTTCAGTGGTTTCTATGAACCTCCCCGACCGTGTCGACGACCCATCCCTCCGCAAGCATGGGCCCCTTCGCGATCACATTGCTCGGTACAAGTCCTGCCAGTCGCCCTCGAACTACGAGACTGTAGTCTCGAGTTTCACCAAGTATGTGCAGCGAGATCCTCAAGTAAGTCTTCCCGTGTTCAAGAACATGATAACTCCGAGTCAACTCCTTCGGATCCAGACATTTGCAGCAATCAAGAGATGGGCCTGCATTCTATTTAAAAGTGTCGATGGTCTCTTGGATGAACATGCCTACGAGGTCATGGATGACGGGCAAGAGGTCTGCAGGGCCTTCTTTCAGTACCAGCTCCGTTTGTCCAGCGCAGAGAGCCCCCAAAGGGCCAACGAATACCAAATGCAGATTCTCGGAAAGGGTCTTCATGCTATTAAATTCAAAGCCCATCGTACGGGTCTTCAAAATCATACTCGGGGAAGAGGCAATGAGACTAGAGCCAACCATGTGTCGAGTCGTCATCGAGCACCCGTCCCGGCCGAGCCAATTACCAAACGATTTAACGCAGGTACTGCTTGCTCTCTTTCCGTGGCTGCTGCGTCCCATGACCTCACATTGACAGGAGACACGGCGACCGTCATAGACTCGGAACTAGAATTCAGGTCGTATTCTCCAGTAAGCCTCACCGGGCTTGTCATCAACCAGGTCACGGCAGAATCAGGCAATTGTTTGCCTCCTGTAAAGGTGAATAATCATAATGCGCTATCTCGGGGGCCGCCGGAGACCGCAGCATCCACGGACGACGTGGACTTACTATCAGAGACTCGTCTTCTGAACTCTAGAGCTTATCAGCCAATGCGGGTTACGTCAAATCCTCGAATGGGTGGGCTCGTGGTCAAGAGAAAGATGGCGAAGACAAAGTCGACACTCGGATCCCAACGCCGCAGGGACGTTGTCATCCATCAAAGTCAGTCCCCACTGACAAGGCCTCCCCATGTTAAGGGCAAGCGTGGCAGCGAATTCCCGCTCAGAGCCCGCAAGTACAACCAAAAGGTGATTCCACACGTAATAACTAAACTCAACAAAGCAGGTGGCAATTCTGGTGGATCACGAGAGTGGAATTGCACCTGCGAGAGCGAGCGGTTACGTTCATCTTCTATCTCATTTCCAAGTGGCGCACCAGGAGAAGGATCTAAATCCACGTACGCCTCGTGCATGCAACTCCTTATGGAACCCACCATTCAGAGGCCACTTGCCACTGCTCTTTCATTAAACCATGCGTCAGAGGCGCGACGGAAGCGGACTCGATCTACATCCGAAGAAGGTTGCACGGCAACCAGCTCAAACGTGTCTGTTGGTTCTTACGAGTTTCTTGGCCCCGACGACAGACTACCTCGGCCTTTACCCAAGAAGATATATAATCAACGTTGGACCCCCATTGTGGACGATGACATACTCATCAGTGGCATTTCATCCGAAGCATCGATCTCTGATGATACCAACCAATCCTTGCGAGATCCAATTGACAATGAATCGTCGGGTGTATTGTTGGAGGGAGTGGAGCGACACTTACTAGACTGGACTCAACAAGATGAACACGCTATTGAAGTCGATGAGGGCGAGCAGAATGTAGATGAAGTAAAGGTCAACCAGTTTAATGTAGCAATCCCTGCGCCCACCGTTGTCGCACAGAAGCCTCACCTCTCAGTTGTACCTCCTATATGGGCTCGGGTGGGTTGCTATATTTCTGGTGAATACGTAATGACTGATCATGGTCAAGTCTCGCCAAGAGGTCTGCGAGTCATTCGAGCATTTTCGTGCCTATCATGGCGGCGTGTATTTCAAGGATGACATTGTCAAAGGTTACCTTCTCGGGGCATATGCGGCGAGGTGCGTAATTCTTACCATGGTTATTTTTGACGTTTCCGAGCATAATCCAGGCGGGACATTTTCTGCCACGGTGGAAAATTGATTATCTCGCACGGGTTTGTTTAATTTACACGTAGTATGTCCGGATTGACCGAGCTTTTCTGAGAGCAGGGGTGGCAAATCTGAGTCAATAATCGACCGCAGAGGGCACAGCAGGCAGTATCAGAAAGATAAAGATCAAGAAGCTTCAGATACGTCAGTTCGCGCCCTGCTGAAGACATGGAAAGAACGGCTACCTGTCGTGCTTCTTGCGGATGATAATTACGCCTTATTTCCTTACGACCTTGCCTCGGCTAATTATACGTACATCGTCCTTGGGTTTTATTGGATATCTCATGCATGGGGTCAGTCTTCTATCTTTTACCGAACCATTATTGCGAAATCTGACTGGCGACTAGCGGAGTGCCAACCTGCCCGTGATGGATCACGCCGCATCATCCGGTGGAAATTCGCGTTCCAATGGTGCGATAGTCAAGGTGAACCTTGGTGGGAGCCGCAACCGAAGCTGGTTGCATCAATGGCCTCGTTAGATTCCAGCTCAAATCCTCTTGTTATGAAAGGCTCACTGAAGTCTGGGAATACTATTAAGGATCCAAGTATCCGATGCCGCGATTGTCGGGAGCGGAGTCCGGTTGTTTACAAACAAGGATGGATGTGCTTGAACCCTCGTTGTCGTCGATTTTGGTGTATTAATGGCGAGGAACTGGACCAACTGGATTACTGTGAGGAGTTCCTGAAGCTGCTACCCCAGCCAATCCAAAGGTTACCGAATATATTTCCGGCCAGAGTACCCAACGCTATGGATGGAGTAACGACCACACAAGAATTTACCAAAGGTTTTCACTGCATTGGATGCGGCCGTCTTTCTTGCAGGTGAGTCTGATGGCGAGCTTAGTGGCAAAAGTGACAGAGTAAACAGGTTTAAATGGGAGCATTGGGAATGCTCTAGTTGTAAAGTAAGTGAGTATGCGTTTCTAGTGAGGTCTCTGACAGACGTTGGTAACCAGGCTAAGCATGTGGTCCCTGGCAGGATACGCAGTCCAAAGGAATTCTGG
Organism: Spongispora temasekensis; assembly: GCA_038094675.1. NCBI lineage: Eukaryota > Fungi > Basidiomycota > Agaricomycetes > Boletales > Boletaceae > Spongispora > Spongispora temasekensis. The sequence goes on from JBBPUL010000004.1 coordinate 93,798, forward strand.
CACCAGCGTCCCGCTGGAGGGTTCTTGCATGCTCAACTCGGGAAAGACTCTGGTCAGCGAGAATACTGAATTTGCATGTCTCGCTTTACTTAATCTTCCCAGGTATTCTCTCTATGCGTCCCGAGCAAATGGTCCTCGGGACACATGAAGGATTTCTTACGCGTCTCACGTTTGTCTTGCCTCCAGGCAGGTAAGAATTATCTTGCTGTTTTCCGCGACCACAGTAGACCTATTTGCTTAGAGGTAAGATCCACCTCATTCTCGGCTCACCTTTGGTGAACAAGGAAGCGGACCATATATTCGAATTGTATCAGCATCAAGCTTTTATTGGTGAACTCAAACTTCGCCGATATCCGTTGCGAAATGTAAGTGCACCGACTGTGGGCAGATAACATCGTCTAATGCCCGTTAAAGCATAGAGGTATTCCAATTTGCCGCTGACTTTTACGAATTAATTCTCCCTTGTGCAGCACGTGGTTCATTACTCACCAACTATTTCTCTCAGAATTGTGAGTAGCCGTTTGCTCAGAGATGGTGATTAGTAAATGTCCCTTGTGTTAGCTGGCGAGCCGTACCAGGTATGTTTACTGAACAAAATATTCCTAAGTCACTAACACCGCTTAAGTACGTTGGAGGGACTGGCCACACGGTCCCTTTTAATGAAGCACCTGAATGCGTCCAACTTGCCTTGGCGTTGATCAAGGAGAGAGCTCGCCTTGCACTAGGCAATGATATCCCGTTCAATGAGATCCTTAGCGCTGCGTACATGGAACGACAGAAGATGTCGGTGGGTGTAACTTTGCCTTTGTGATGATATGCCCCATGAACTGCGTCTAGTTCCATAGTGACAGCGAAAAGGGGCTGGGACCGATTGTCGCGTCCCTTTCCCTGGGATCCACGGCACTGATGCATTTCCGATCCCGTGTGAATATGGAGGTTTCGAATGCGAAGAACAAGAACAATAATAATGCGTTGAGCCTGGCTCTGCGACATGTGAGTATCAATGACAAGTTGTGTGATTTCCACCACTCAATACTACACCTTCAGGGAGATATCTTGATTATGGAGGGTGACGGGGTGCAGAAGCATTACGAGTGAGGAGCTCGACGCACAAGCTAATTGCGCTGACATACCAACAGGCACACTGTTGTTCCGATGAACTTTCGCATCGCTGCGACTGCACGTTGCATTGGGACATAATTATAGTAGATATTAGATACTAGATCACAGCCACAATTCGTGTTTTGCTTCCTCTGTCCGCGATGTCAACAGTGAACGAAACTTTGACCTCTCCTTCTGCCACTGATCTCGTCCCGCGCCTCCTTCGGCCGCTAAGCAAGACACAACCAACTGAACAGACCGGTCCTGTTACGCCCGCCAGCGGCAGATGGAACTTGGCGACACCCGTCGCACACTTGACAGCACTCCGACAGCGTTTGAATAGAGTCCCTCCTCAGCATGTAGAAGCTGAAGGGTCGCCGCAGACCTGCGTAGATGATGGTCCTACGCAGTCTTCCCCCGAACTTCCCCCCTTCAACACTTTTTCTAAGCGATTTCAAGATATGATCTCTACGATTCCTTCTATTGCATCTACCATCGGCTCGGGGTCTTTTCAGGCTTCCTCGCCTGTATCACCGCAGATAGCAATTGAAACCGGTGAAAACACACCTGGATCTGCTCCAGCTACCTTACCCAGTCCTCCCCAGTCCCCTTGGCGAAATTTTCACCTGCTCTCTCTGCCAAGTACTGAAGATTCTGAGCATGGTTGGCAGTCCGTTTGGACTACCCTTGATCGTTTGCGACCGTCATTTGGCAAGAAACCCGAGACGGTAGGCTCACCAGAGCCTTCACAAACCGAGGTCCTGGACTGCCTTGACGACAACAATTCCGTCATGATGTACGGTCCACTGGAGCCCGACGAAACATCTGAAGTAGAGATTGCCTGCTCAGAGATCGTGTCGATGAATGGAGACGGCGAGGAGATCCGCACCCCCCAACCGCATTTTAGTCCATTACCTTCAGAGTCCGGCGACGAAATACTGTTGGGCTGTGGTATGCGCAGCCCACCACCACGTAACATTCCACTCCCCCTAGAGTCCATCAACCAGATGTTATTGTCACGCAGCCCCCGGCCACGCTTTGCGCCGCTACCCATGGATTCCATCGACCAAGTGCTGATGGGTGGTGGTGGTGGTGAATCAGTTTCTGGTCAAGTGATGGAAAGGGAAGTCTCAGGGGCTTCGGGAGTGGTGCAAGCTACTCCCCCCACTCCCCCCATTAAGCCCGCGGTGGATAAACCACCCACAAAGGAATATCGCGTGTGGCTGCCCTCGCTCACAAAACTTTCCGTCCAGACGATGTGGTGGGGGTTTCGGATGTAAGCGTCTCGGCGTTAGCTACGGTTCGGCTGATGCGATCTCTCTCTCCCAGATATCTTCCGCCGCCAGTTCTTGATATTCTTAACAACAAACAACTCGAGGCCGCGAAGCGGGCTGCCATCATCACAACCGCTCTTCAGTGGTTGATGGAGCATCTGCCTATCTCGCTGCTTCCACCGCAGATGCACCCAGGGGTGACCGTCCTTCGCCACCTTGTACCCTATGTCGGATATATTGGTGGATTCGTCGCATGGGGCTGGTCAGCGATCAGAAGTTTTGATAAAGGTCTGGTTGTCTGGTTGACACATGTCGAGTTCCTGCTAAAGTGATGGCTGCAGGTTATGGTGTTGTCTTGACTGCTACGTGGTTACTTCCTTTTCTGTTGATACCTGGAACCTGGGAAGCGGACGAGGTCCCAAACCAGAATACGGGAACGCGGCAATCCCCCACCGCCTCGCCGTGACTTTGCATCAACATCCCGAACACGCGGGATGGATGCGATATCACGTCTAGGCGATGATGACTGTATTGTACAATAGCCTAGGACAATTCCAACAACAAGACTATAACATTTTGCCTGGCAAGCAAAAGGCATGACGCATGATGACGTCACACCAGTAAGTTCAGTAGTATGTAAGTTCATCCGAGTACCGCTGCGTTCAGCTCTCCGTCGTTCATCATCATGGTAGTCACTTCTGAAGAGCGTGCTCGTCTGGACCCATACACTCACATTGCAGAGAACAACGACGTCCCCCTCCTTCAAAGGATTGCAGGTTGCGCCCCATACTCTTTTGCGCGGGTGTAGTACTCACTACCCCGTTCGTTAGACCTACACGCAGTTGTCAAAGCCGCCAAAACAGGGATGCTGGTCACTCGCGATCCCAATGGTAATCTCCATTCCCGTGCAATGAACCCTACAAACGGTGTGTCTGACCCTTGTCCCCCTCGCTCCTATCTTACATACTGCTTGTTCAGCAACCAGCGATTCCCAGCTGAACCTCATTTTCCTCGCAAATAATGTTTCCTCCAAGTTCGACGAGATCGAAAATGATTCTCATGTCAACGTCTCTTTCTTCGACCCTTCGTCGACCGATTGGGCATCCTACTCTGGAAGGGCCCATGTAACTCGAGACAAGGATGTCATTCACAAGCATTGGTCTAGCTCGTGAGCGTCCCACCCAATCGAACTTGCTGCACGGAATCGACCATTTCTGGCAGTATGACTGGTTACATTGGCAATCTCGGGGACGGCGTGCATAAAGGCGACGAGGGGGACCCCCGAGTGGCGGTGATAGAAGTCATTCCCGACGAAATCAAATATTGGATTTCCAAACATTCGCGCATCTCTCGTGCCGTTCAAGTTGCGGTCGGCGCAGCGGTCGGCAAGGTCACGGCGCCTGGGGAGTTGCGAACCATACACAAGCAAGAGGTCGGTCTAATACACAACAGGTTGCCATTGCGATTTTGAACATGCATGCAGATTCAGGTGGCACAGGCTTCTACAAAAGATTGACTAAGGGGACGTATGTGATTGATTAGTAGTGCTCGAGATCGAGTGTGGTACTGGCTTGGATGGTATGAGTGTAGATGAGAACAACGCGAAGTCGGCAATATAGGAGTCATCTATTCGGTGAACGTTGAGTTTTGGAGAGTCGGTTAGAGGACATGGCATCCGCATTTTGGTGCATTGCTTCTGCATAACTAGTAAACAAAACTCGAATCAGCTTCTAGTGCTTAGGGAGAGGAAAAAAACTGACAGTAGCTTGTACCGAACGAGCTCTTCTTCAATTTCCTCATTGCGTAGTCGAGCCATGACGAGTTGGTTCTAGTCGTTTGATCAACGCAAGTGAACACGAAGACTTGTACCGTGAAGTTGACAACTGACCAGCACGTCCACATGTTCCGTATTCAGCTGAGCAAGACTTTCATCGAGCTCTTTGCTAAAATAATGTTGAACTCGACTTCCCAGTCATAGAGCCACTGCCAATACTTACACTTTTGTAGCAAGTGTTCTATTGCTATTCCGGAGCCCATCCACTTCAATGGCATGCGCCTCTCGGGCCTTCACGAGGTCGGCGTACTCGTGCGCATACGCATCCAGCATGAATGGTGTGATCCTCAACGAAACAGCGTCTTGAACGAACTCGTCGACGTTATATTTTGCATGTTCATCATTCTCCTGGGCTTGAGCTGCAGAATCAATCTGTCGCGAAATCAATAAAGGATGGAGAGCAAAGCCGTGTTCACTTACTTTATATCGATCGAATACCTGAGTCTTCAGGAATGACAGGATCTCGTCGAATTTGAGTGCGAGAAGCAGGTCTTCGTTCTTTTGTAGGAGCACGATGCTGAACGCAAAAATCGCCTCGATCCCGCTAGCAAGGCAATTATCGAATATCCGAAACACAATGTTTAGTGGGAACCTGCAGCCACCTCGATCAGGATGTTGAAAGGTTGTCTTTTAGGTACCGACTGACCTATAACTGAACAGCGTGAGGAACCACTGCGAACAGAACATGCTTGATTTGATGCCTTGCCGCAAAAAGTGTAGGTGTAGTACAGGTAAAAGCTCCTCGATCAATCTATCAAACTATTCGGATTCAGAACGACGGGCAATTCGAGTGCGTCCCAGCAGTACCTGAAACTGGAGATAATTTAGTCGAATATAATGTGGAGATCGGTAGAGCTTACGAGCCGCAATTGGAGCTTGGGCATCTCGGGTAAAAAATGACCTCGGAGATCATATGTATGCATTAAACGAACCAAGAGACAAAATGCTTGTTCGTCCGGCATCTAAACGCAGTCTTTCACTGGGGTTCCCAACATGCGAGACAGAGGAGGGACGCACGTTTAGCAAGAGGACCGCAACTACAAACGATAACCCTTGACAATAACCAACTTGTGGGTCATACCTATGTGCGAGGTTGCAGACATGTCAAGTCGGTTAGGGAACAGGAACTTGCAGAGAGTATGCCTTTAGTACATTGAACAGGTTTTCCTGACCGATGCTTTGACCGTCTGTAAAGAACTCGTGGTGGGGGAATGTTCTACCGGCCGAGTTTCAGAATGGCTCTCTGTCCTGAATGGCTTGGAAGTCTGACCTCCCGAGGTCCCTGATGATCGCCTTTTCGTGATTGCTGGTCTCTCTCAAGAGCGTCAGGTAGGTATTTTCTAGTTCAGCGTCTTTGGAAGCTGCACTGTCACAAGCCGACGTCAACGAAGACGAGTAGAACCAACAGCAAGCGCACATTAGCTGCCATAGCATTCCGCGCAGCGCATTCGGCACCCCCTTCTCGATCGCTTTGGCGAGCTTTTCAGCGTTTGCGGCGGCGAATGTCTGATAGTCTATGGCACGCACGAGTCAGTGCTCGAGTCGATAGCAGACCAGATTACGTGCCAGAGACGACTGCACCCCAAAAGTCTTGGTGATGTCACGATCAGCGTGGATACACAGTAGCTATAGACCATTCGTACCCCAGTCGATGGATGTATCGTCGCCGTGGGCGGCCTCTGCCCGCCGCTCGTTGTGGAGGCGAAGAAACTCTTCGTGCAGCCTTTGCTGGCCATCGCTGGCTGCACGGAGAACATCGATGTCGTTTTCGTCGTCCGGTTTTTGGATCCCAAGCCGGGCGAGGATGTTTCCACTGGATATCTCGCTGGAGGTGATGCTCGACACCGATCTCTTGTGCGCGAACTGCCGGAGGGATGCGAATGCCCGCGATGGCGCGGAGGAGAAAACTGTCGTCCGTCGGTTTAGTCTGGAGGCTGCTGTGGGCGCGGCGGCGGCACACTCGGAGAGGGAAACGGTCGAGAAGCGAGAGTCGTCCTCATCGTTGTCGTCCGACTCCGGAACCGAGTCTGCCGGGGACGAGGGGCCCGGCGGGGGCAGCGATGACGGCGACGTCAGGTCTTTTGGGGAGAGCAGCGAGTCCAGCGAGGACGCGACGTCGAGCGCAGACATTTCTCGTCGATGCGGCGCGTGGGTATCTTAGACTCCTACCTCCATGTCCGCTCCTCAGCGATACCTCAAAGTCTCCAGCAGGAACGTGCTCCTCCCGTCGGGTGGCCCGCAGCCAGCCACGATCACAGTCGATCGCACGTCGGGCAAGATTGTGGCCGTCGACCTGCACTACCTCGCCGGCCAGCCCGCCTGCGGCCCCGACACCCAGACTCTCGATGTCGGCGAGATGCATGTGCTGCCCGGGCTCGTAGAGTAACCTGCCACACACATCTGACGGCCAGGACAGCAGACTAAACCGAATCTCGCCAGTGCGCATGTCCACCTGAATGAACCCGGTCGCACTGACTGGGAGGGCTTCTGGACCGGCACAAGGGCTGCGGTCTCGGGAGGTGTAACGACCGTGGTGGACATGCCGTTGAACTCCATCCCACCCACGACGACGTTCGAGAACCTGCAAATCAAGCGCAAGGCCGCGTACGGCCAATGCTGGGCCGACGTCGCGTTCTGGGGAGGCGTCATTCCAGGGAATCAGGCAAGGCGTCTCCTACTTTGCTTTCCCCATGTGCTCGAGTATCGACTAGAAAGACCTCAAACCGCTTATTACTTCTGGCGTTAAAGGTTTCAAATGCTTTCTCATAGAAAGCGGAGTAGAGGTACACATGAATGATTTTGGCCGCCAAAGCGTTGCTGACATGCATGTAGGAGTTCCCTTGTGTCTCCGAGCACGACCTGGATAAACACATGAAGGAAATCGAGGTGGAAAAGTCCAGCCAGTCATCCATGCATTGATCTAACTTGATGACCCAGCATGATCCTACTGTCCTGTTGTTCCATGCAGAGTTGGAGAGTTCTCCTGTTCCCACCCCCCCGCAATCGTCTACGCTATATGAGGCCTTCTTAGCTTCACGGCCCGATGACCTGGAAGTGAACGCCATCAGGCTAATCACCCGACTTCAAGAAAAATACCCGTCGCTTCGTTGTCACATCGTGCACCTTTCTGCATCCTCGGCCCTTGGTGCCATCCGGGCTGCCAGAGAAAGAGGCCTGAAGTTGACCGTCGAAACCTGCTTCCATTATCTGACCCTATCTGCAAACGACATTCCGAACGGGCACCCTGAGTTCAAGTGTTGTCCTCCGATTCGCAACGATGCCAATCGTGACCTGTTGTGGAAGGCTCTGTTGGGCGGGGATATAGATTGTGTGGTATCTGATCATAGCCCCTGCGTCATAGAGCTGAAGAAGGTCGAGGAAGGGGATATCATGGGAGCGTGGGGTGGCATCAACAGCCTCGGTCTCGGCTTGAGTCTATTGTGGACCGAGGGTAGTAAGCCCGAGAGAGGCGCTACACTCAGTCAGATCGTGCACTGGATGAGCAAACGAACGGCGGAGCATGCAGGACTTGATGGAGTCAAAGGTTCGTTGGCTGTTGGTCTCGACGGAGACTTTGTGATCTGGGATGCCAATGCCGAGTTCAAGGGAGGATTTATATTCATATTGTTTGTCTTCCTTGGCCTGACGCGACGATCCCAGGTGTCGAAAGAGCAATTCTACTTTAAGAACAAACTTTCTGCATACGAGGGACTCACGCTGAAGGGGGTCGTGCAGCAGACGTTTTTACGCGGTCAGATGGTGTATGATCGAAGCCAGGACGGTTTCAGTGGGCTGAGTCCCATCGGCAGGTTAATTTGACTCGACAATGTACTGTAGGGAATGGGAATATCACTGGCCGCGTTGCAATGGCGAGGCGTCACGGTTATAAAAATACGCCAACTGCGATTATACTGCGACTACGACGAGATATGTTGGCGAGACGACTACTGAACAACTTGGCGCTCTTCCCAAGGGCCCGGGGTGTGGCAACCTCTTCAGATAATTTAGTCGGGTTTGGACAACGCCATGTTACTGCGGGCATTGGCCGATTGACCGAGGCGGTGATGAGCAAAGGAGAGGGTTCATATCTCACTTTCGAGGACGGTCGGCGTCTTCTTGATTTCAGCTGCGGGATTGGCGTCACCAACCTGGGTGAGTTGCGCGATTTCTATAATTCCCCCCTACTCATCGCACCACCTCGCAGGACACTGTCATCCTAAGGTCAGCAAAGCCGCCGCAGATCAATGCACAAGTCTAGTTCACGGCCAGGTGACCTCATTTGAACTCATTGCCGCCTTTCCCCGCATCCTGATGGCATCGTTCTAGTGCAGCATCGCTTTCCACCTCCCATACCTTCGTCTCATCGAGAAACTCCTTCCAATCATGCCCGACCCATCGCTGGACTCGTTCTACTTTTGGAACTCGGGCTCGGAGGCCATTGAAGCCACGCTCAAGATGGCACGCCTCTTTACGGGACGGCAAAACATTATCAGCATGCAGGGTATGTTCTAACTTTCGGCTGTTCACTACTACGACCGCGTATCATTATACATATACCACAGGTGGGTATCATGGCCGTACGTATGGCGCCATGGCTGTCACGAAAAGCAAAACTGTGTACAGCGAAGGTTTCTTTCCCTTGATGGTGGGCTGCTTTACCGGGTCATCAGTCTGCGTGCTGTTCTCAATCAAGATCATCAACAGCCTGGCGTGTTTAGCACAGCCTTTCCGTATTGGCATCAGCTTGGTCTCCCGTCCGACACCAGCGAAGACGAACTTGTCAGGCTGTCCCTGTACCAGCTCGAACTGGTGTTAAAACAGCAGTCTGCACCGAAAGACACTGCTGCTATTTTGATAGAACCTGTGTTAGGCGAGGGGGGCTACGTTCCCGCGCCAGCTGCTTTTTTGCACGGCGTTCGAAAGATTTGTGATGAGCACAACATTCTGTTGATCGTTGATGAGGTTCAGACTGGTTTCGGGAGGACGGGTAAACTGTTCAATATCGAATACAGTGGCGTTCGTCCGGACATCATGACAATGGCCAAGGTGAGATTTACCGGGGAACTGAGGACCAGTGTCGTTGACCTTGTGTGGCAAAGGGTCTAGCAAACGGCTTTCCGTTGAGTGCAGTTGTCAGCCGCAAGGAGCTGACGGACAAACTGAAGCCCGGCTCAATGGTGGGGTGTTACTTGTTATCGATTGGGGGGGTAGCTGATTCAATACCACAGGGAGGCACGTATGCTGGCAATCCAGTCGCGTGCGCTGCCGCGGTGGCGGTGGCAGAGGCCTTTGAGGAGGAGAAGATACTGGACAATGTTGCAACGCGGTACGTGGTTTTCTGCACGGTCACACTTGGCTCATGTGTGCGTTGTTTCAGATCGCAGGAACTGTTTGCGTCGTTGAACAATCTCCGCAATGACCCTGAGGTCGGCTCGAGTATCGTGGATGTCCGCGGGGCTGGGTTGATGGTTGCGGTCGAGTTCGCGTCTTCGTCATACCCACGGGGAGACCCTGCACTGCTTCCGTCCGTACCCATGGGTCTTGCGGCGCGCGTAGCGAGACGGTGCATGGACAAGGGTGTTCTGATCCTGACTACGTCTGTATACGAGGTGATCAGGTTCATACCGCCGCTGAACATTACCCGGGAAGAGCTGGCGGAGGGTTGCGAGGTGTTCGCTGCTGCTGTGAAGGAGGTAGTCCGAGAGGGATAACTTGTAACAGTACAGTATCGGGAATGGCCGATGAGTTGCGTCATGGACGGGGTCGGAGGCACGCTGCACACTCGAGGCTAGCAAGGACTCTTTGAGACCATGGTCCTGCTCGCCCTCGCCCTCGCCCTCGTCCCCCAGCTCATACACGGATACATACCCGCCCATCCCTCAAACGTCACTAACTTGTCCAACGCATCCGCGATCCACCTGCAATGGTACGCGAAAGGGTAGGTCTTTATTTAAGCGGCTTCTTACCGGTCGATCCTTGATGTAATTCTGGTTCACAAGCTCTGACTTGGAGTACCTCTCCCCTCTCTCCCTCCTTCCCGCCACCTCAGTTGGTAGCCCCACTTGGCAGGTACGTGCACAGTGGCCTTGCACCATCTTGCCCTCCCCGACGTCGCACAAGGGCATGTTTGTTCACTTCGCCGAGAACGGCGCCGGTAATGACACGAGTGCGTGCCAAACTTGGCTTATCTTGCCAATATTGAATGCCGGTCGCTCCAGCGACCACCCCGTGGATTGCATTCATGTCTTGCGATGCCAACTCTACCAACCCGCTTCAAGATTCCGACATATTCTCCCTCGCAAAGGACCGCGGCGCAAAAGCTGCCGTACGTCTCCGTATCTCGTGGTCCATCATTGTGCGTCTTGTGACCCTCTGCCAGATACTGTACTCCCTCTCCTCGCAAACCTGTGTAACCAGTCCGGGCTACCAGAGTCTCGATCTCGACCTGTTCACTACCCAGTCCTTGGACAGTTCTCTGTACGTCTTCTCCCTCATTTCTGCTCGACTTCCATTACTTAAAATCCCTTAGGCGCATTGAGTATGAATTCGGCCAGTTCGGACCATCCAGCGCGACCTATTATGGATACTTCAATGCCACCATGCTCAATGACGCTGCAGGGCTCGTCAACAACACAATCGCAGCCAAGTATCCGACCGCACCTGGTTTTCTCTTTGCAACTCTGCTGGCCTCTAACACAAGCGATGGATTAAGGAATAATAGTGGTGGAACGAGAGCCAGTGATTCAAGTGGCAATAATGATTCTCAAAACACTGGTGTTGCCATGTACGCTAAGCGGTCGACTGAGCCGGATTCTGCTGACTTTTTTTTTTTTTTTTTTGTTGCAGGATCGTCTTGTACGCTATCACAGGTTGTGTGTCTGCCTTGTTTTGTGCTGTGATCGTATCAGGGGTATGACGCGCTGGATTTCTAACGAGACATGCCTTTACTCACGGATGCACAGGCCATCAGAGCGATTAGGTATCCAGAGAGATATGGTCCTCGTGCAGCAGATCCCGCTCTCGGCGGTGGTCAGAGCAGGGCAAGAGGCCTTGGGAGGGCGATCCTGGATACGTTCCCCGTTGTCAAGTTTGGATCTGGAAATGATCAAGTGTCCGGCCCCGCCCGCCCAAAGGACGTCGAATCATCACCCATGGGCGCCGAGTCTAGTGATCCTTTACCTGTATCCAATTCCGTCCAATTGGCACCGTTAAGCACCTTGCCGGAGGAGCACGGTGAGCACCCCAGCTCCTTTGAAGAGGGCGCGTCGATCGGTCAATGTGCAAGGGAAGACCACCCGGCGTTTGAAGGAACGACTCACGTTGGTCCACCTCCTGAAATAAGCGCCGTAGAGCACGGAGCATTACGTCCGCCTCCTGAAATCGATCCACGGATGCCGGAGTGTATTGGACGGGAGACATGTCCCATATGTATATACGATTTCGAAGAAGGGGACGATCTACGGGTGCTGCCATGCGAAGGAAAACACCGGTTTCACCAGTCCTGCGTGGACCCTTGGCTGCTCGAACTTTCAGCATCCTGTCCGATATGCCGTCAAGGTACTCCGTTTGAACGACTTTGGGAACACGAGACTGACGATTGTTATCTAATAGATTTTCGTGCGTTGGAGACGATCATATCAGGAGAGTCAGATGGGGAGGCATCCTCGCCAACTCGTGTGTCTGCTACACCAAATCGATTTTCGCGTTACTTGCGCTTTACGCGGGGACGCCAGCGGGGATCTAGCAGCAGAGATCAACCGTCTTCACCATCGTCGCCGACAAGACCTTGACTGTAACCTTCTGTCTACAAACTATTGTGGTAATTCGTGGTAATTGTTCTCGGGTGTGCTTTATGAACGTTCTTATATTACATAGTATGCTGGTGAAGTAGGATAAAACGACAGTAGTAAGGAAGAGGCTTTATCGATTCCGAAATATCAATCAATCAGCGCTCAGCCTCCAAACCTCGCTAATCTGCGTCTACGTATTTCCTCTATGCTGACAGATTGAGCGGCCTCGCCACCTGCCCTCTCTGCGTTCGCATCCGTCTCGGTTTCGGTTTCAGTTTCGGTGTCGGCTTCACTCTCCTCCGCAGTCCGACTTGGCGCGTTTGTCACCGCGCGGAGGGGCTCGTTTGTCAATCGTTGTGGTGGTGAAGGCTCAGGGGGGTGTGGTAACGTGAAGCCAGGTGGTTTCATCTCCAGCGACGCCTTGAGAGCTGCCTGCAGCTCTGCGTCGTCGTCATCGTAAACTCTATCCATCGCGTGCGTGTAGACATTCCGCCTCGCCGCGGGCACTCCGTCGTCCTTGTCGTCATCGTCATCGTCGTCCGATTCCGCCTCGTGCTCTCGTGTTCGCGAGTGATGTCCTTGAAATTGTGCAATCTCGTCTTCGTACTGCTCTCGTAAGGCCATCTCTTGCTCCCGGCGCATCCTTTCCATAATGAATCGGTGTCTTTCCATGGAGGCACTGACAGGGTCCAAATCGGCGTTACCGTATGTATCCTGGTTGGGCGGGATATTCGGTTGGCGTCTGCTCACCCCCCCTCGTGCAGAAGACGTAGGCTCGGGAGGAAACCCAGGAAAGGCGTGAGAAGAGGGAATGACAGGCGAAGGATAGCTATCCTGTCTGTTGCGGACACTACCACCGGTGGTACCGCCGCCTTGGTTGATGCTGTCCAACGAGGCTTGCAGGGCGGCCTGGAGATCCATATCTTCATCCTCAAATCCTGCATCAATGGAAGGGGCGGAGGGGCCAGATGATGATGGCTGGAGTAAAGTTGATGCCACATCGTCTGCAACTGTGCGAGGTAGAGGGTGGGGATTCGAAGGGTCGATTGGCACCACCACGAATGTAGAGTATCCTACGACTTGTCAAGATAATGGAACACCGAAATCATTAGACTGACCGTCACGTTCGGCCTGTTGAAGAAACATGCCTAGGTAGGTTTCGCCGATCCACTGAGGGGATGGCTTGGATGAGTCCAAGTTGAACCAGTGGCCATTCTCTTCAGAGCTACCAAAACGACGGAGAGTGTACCAATGCTGATTTTGGTTGAGGACAAAGGCAAGCTGGGCACTATGAGTTACTATGAGTTTGACTGCTGATATACGTTCGTCAAATAAACTTACTGCGGGCGATCATGATTAGGTATCATGACTTCTGAACGCCATCGAACAAGGCTGTCGGAAAGGTGAAGACCCCCTCACACACAGACATTCGAGTACTCTTACGATAAACCCCATACATGGAGGGCGTTCTCCAAGACTTGGACGGAAAAGAATCCTGATGAACAATAAGAGATTTCCAAGAGTGCGGCTCCTGTGTGGTACCTGTATCGTCCATGTTGGAACTAGCCTGGCCCCTGATATCTTCGTTGTAGCTCATTTCAAGATGATCCAAGTGTTGTGCAATCTCAGAGAGATCTGGGGCAGTGAACTGGATTGATCGAGTGAGCGATGCGACTAAAGGCACTCTGTGTGATCACTGACGTAGTTTCCCTCTGCAAAAGACGAGCTTGGTAAACAGACAGCACAAAAAATATGTAGGGGCGATCCACGTACGAAGCAACGAGTTCAGCGCATGTTGAGCGCAAAGCATCGACCCTTGTTGCTGTTCCTCATGATAGATAAATGGTAAGAGGGACTCCAAAGCGGCCATGGCACTTGACGTGATTTCCTGGATGGTCGTTGTTCGAGGTCAAGCTGGAGGCATCGGACGTTGCCTAATCGGACACCGTTACGCGTCCACGCGTGTCTTATGTCATCCTGACTGTATTTACTACCCACTTGCAAAGTTAATGATGGCAGTCCACAAGCCGAGACCAGCGCACGCACGCACAACGCACCTTTTCTCTGCTCTCCTTTTCTTTTCTTCCGCGTTGCATGCAGCCGCACAAGGCCCACCATTCGATTGCCGTTTCTCGCTAGGGGATCTGAACTACGACTTATCCGACCTCGCGGGACCCAGGGTTTTGAGTCGCACGAGAGACTCGCCTCCGAGCTCGTATCTGGATGAACTACGCTTTGACCTGTGCGCAGACCTGGCTGCGGTGGATGACAGGCCTTCAGAAGACCAGGTACGCTGCAGACAGAACACGTCCGAAATTCAGCTGACCGCAACTCGACCTCCAGTGTCCTTCGGATACAAGGGCATGTCTGACCATAATAAACCAGAAGGCGGATAACCCTGATCGTGTCACGGCAGTCGTGCCCATCGCACAGTCATCCACCCTTGAGGTCAAAACTTTTCCAACGTCGTGTATGTGGAAATTTTGATGATGTCGTCGAGGCTAATGAGTCCTTTAGCACCCAAAGGTGTTGCTATAACATTCGTTGGTGCCTCTTACCCACCCTCGTCATCGAGTTCGGTCTCCCAGTCGCTCAAGATGTTGTTGACGTGTGCAGAGGTTGCATCTGATCCGCAATTTTCATCGTATGAGAACGGAGAAGCTTTGGTCGAATGGAGTTTGCCTGTGGCGTGTGGAACCACTGGGACGCCAAAGGATGGCAGTGGTGGTGGCGGCAGCAGCAATGGTGGTAAAGAGGGAGAGACACCTATCGAGAATGTGGGCAGTGGTCTCGGATTCTTCTTTCTCATGTAAGGATGATCCTATCTGGTGCCAACTTATCGTCCAACCCCGTTCAACAGGCTTATTCTCGCATTTGTTGCATACTTCGTCGTGGGTGCATACCACAACTACTCGACATACGGCGCCCGTGGTTGGGACTTGATACCGTGAGCCGACTTGCTTTGCATGTACGTTCGCGACTAAAGTAAATGGGCCACAGACATCGAGATTTCTGGAGAGAAGTACCGTATATGCTGCAAGACGTGATTGCGCACTTGTGCTCGAGTGTACGAATGCGACGATCAAGTCGGGGTGGATACATTGCTGTCTGATTTCCTGGGTGATTACGAGTCCAAGGGCATAGATTGACACGACATGGCTGTTTTACCCCATACGTACTAGTCGTGTAATTACAGTAATCGCCTCCTGTCCCTCCAAACGACGTTCATCCGCGACACGACCATAACGACTACACTTTCTTCCATGTCAAGGTGGCATGTGGTGATAGTTGGCACCGAGCCTGGCGTGTATTCAAGCTGGTATGTCCTTCTTCAGCAACGCGACGCATACATATGGTTTGAACGCGTTTAAATTGGCGTGCTTGCTCGACAGGATCGAGGCCGGGCCCAAGACCAGAAACATTCCTGGAGGTGCAATCCATCAGGCATTTTCGACAGAAGAGGAAGCTATTCGTATATTCGAAGCTGCCCAAGCGAGAGGCGAAGTTCGAGCGTACCCAAATGCGGGGAAGAAGGTCAAGTCTACTGGCAAGCCAACGAACGTACCGTTATCGCCGCTTGGGGAGGAAGCCGCGCTGCTGTCGACACCCAATTGCAAGTTGGACGTGTATCAGGACGTGGAAGATTCGGACTCGGCAGGGTTGCGGACATCAGCCTCGTCACTGGCTCGTTCCCGTGTTGCCATGCTCAGGCGGACGCTGAGGAGTGGCACCACGGACTCAGGCCAGACGTTTTCGTCACCTCCAACAGCGACTACGCAATATATTCCTCTGTATGTGGACGACGATAGTCCTCCAAGCAGCCCCAGCCCGAGGGTACCACCTTCGCCGCATTTTACGTTTACCTCCAGCTCCTCGAGGGCTTATCCTTCTGATCGGCGTCTGCTAGGGACGAGCAGTGCAGAAACATCCCCCAAGCTCGACGTATCCGATTGGAGTTCGTCTTGCCCCACGCCCCCAGTCTTGGACTCCAAGGGGCGCGTACCTCAGCGTCCGAGACCACCGCCTGCGGGTATGGGCGTAGATTATCGAAGCCACATCGACCAGAAGGGCGCCGATCCTCGTGTTTGGGTCCCCGTGTCCCGCGTCTTTGAGCCAGACAAGGTCAAACGTTGGCCGAAAACGCAACCGCCAAGCCCCGCAAAGAGGGACATGTCACCCGTCCCTAGTAATGCGGCTGTCAGCAGCAGCACGCAATCTCAATCCCAGATATCGTTGAAAAACGCCCCGTTTGTCAGATTTGACCGCGGGAGACCTTCAAAGGCTCGGAGAGTTGTTCCGAGCTGGTCCTTGCCTATCCTTCCAGATTGGAATCTCGTCGAGGAGGAATGTTTGGAGATTGAACCGGGTGCAGCCCAGCCGCCCGAAAATCGCCACACAAGCAAAGGAAAGGAAAAGGAGAACGATCGTTCAGATCACGACAAAGAGGTTGCTGAACGGCCTGGAGCCAGCCGTCTGCGGAATGACTGCAGACGTCATGTCCAACTGGTGTCTCGGGATGGCAGACAAGAGCAAAGTGCGATTACAGTTCATTGCCCCTCGATCTGTCCCCATGAGGCTCGCTACCGCGGCCCGCTGGAGCCGACGGAGTGCGAGTCGTCTGCTGCGAGTCCGAGTCCGACAGCTGAGGGTCGTGGCCCTCGATACATTGACGCAAGTGTCTCCCCAATCATCACCGCAAACAGTCCCTTGCATAGAAGAGACAGGTCTGTCAAGATTCAGGCCAAGAAACTTCTTGATTGTGATGAAGACGTATTCTCCAGTTTCACGCACGTCCCGTACAGGGGTTTCGCTCCGGAAGCTGATGCCCGTTCGCCGATCGTCAAGGGCACCATGGTTCCGATGAGCACTGCAGAGTAAGTACCATATGTCTCCCCGACGGCTAGAGTTTCTCACGGGGTTACTGGCGATCTTCTAATTTCGGTTGGGTTGACGATCGTTCTCGCTCACGTAATTCGTGTGTTCCAGCATACTGTGTGGAAGGCCGTCTCCTCGTTTTTGACTTGCAAAAAGAACGTTCATAGATGTAAGATGAAGTTGCTGTTGCTGTGTCGCCTTGCACATGGATATACCCATTGCTGTGTTATCACGCAAATGTACGCGGCGGGCATCAGTCGATCTCTTCAGCAATAAAGGTGTAGCGATTCTCAGCCTCTCCTGGGAGCGCCCCTCGGTAAACCTGAGCCTCTGCTTGCAACAGAACTCGGCCGGGTCCCGCCCCCACCGCTGCTAACGCTACCAGCAGCACTGGCTGATCTTGTGCGGGAAATGGTCGATGTAGACGTGGATGCTATAATTTAGTCTGTAAGCCTGGAGCGTAAATGAGAGATGTCATTTCCGCACCAGTCTTGGACACTTCCCTCGTTCGACGAGACGCCATCATGGCGGTAGCGGTGGCCCGGGTTCCCCTCACTCCCCTGACCCCGCTGCTGATAGCGCCTGCACCGGGCCGACCCCTCGTGGGGGGTTTTGCCGCAAAAGCTGCTGCTGCTGCTGCCGCCTCTTGTTTGGCACGCTCTTCTACCTCCCGCTGTGCGGCCTCTTCAGCCTCCCGGCGTGCGCGCTCCTCGGCTTCTCTGATTGCCACCTCTTCTCTTTCTCGTTCGAGACGGGCTTGTTCAAGGGCTTCCTCGCGCTCCTTGACAAGGATCACTTCGTCCTAATGTATCTCAGTGCCTCTTCCGGTCGTCTGACGGGCTCATTGAGGATGCTCACCGCGTCTGCGCCTTCCCAGCGTTCGTCGAAAATTAAGCGCGTGACAATCTCGGATTTGCCGAGCAGATTGGCGTACTTGTCCAACAGCGCATCAGTTTGCGATAACTGCTCCGCCACTTGCTAAGTAGCAACGAGGTTAGATAAGTCACGATCTGGCGCGGATGGCGCGGTGCACCTCGGTTGCGCCCTTGGTGGCTCGAAGGGCGTCGTTGAGCACCGCAAAAGAAGCGTTGAGTTTTCTGAGAATGAACAGATCGTCCTGTAGCTTGTCTTCGCGAGTTTTTGCAGCGGCGACGCGTCCTACGATTGTGTCTCCTTCCTCTTCGTTCTCCTCACCCTCTATGATCGCGCCTTGCTCTGCGGGGAATCGGAGAGGTGGGGGTGGTGGTGGTGCGAGAAGGCTGAAACGAGGGCCATCGCGGCTGTCCGGCTTGTCGGACAACGACAGCTCTGAGATGGAGAGATCTGCGCCACCGGGGCCAGTCTGGATGTGTGACGACGCGTCAAACGGGTCTGGGGAGGGTAGGGATTGGGAGAGGAGATGCGAGTCCTCTCCACTAGGCAAGTCGGACGATAGCGACCAAGACGACATTGTATTTGGAACAGTCGAAGCCATTAATTTCATCTACTGCTACTGATCCCAGTCAAAGATTTTACAACTACCAAAGTACTACTACTACATCTATTCATTCGCGTGGCCATTCATCTTGTCCTTGGCCATCCGTGCCAGCCCAGCAGATTCCATCAAACCCACATAGCTAACGCTACCACCTTGGAGGCCCGAGTTCAATCCCACATTCCTGCACACGCATGCGCCGAGGTTTGACACAAAACAGCCAAGCCAGAGACACATTCCCACAACAGGGACGAGAGGCGAGGCGATAAACCCAATCTGATCCTGTGGTGATGCAACGCTGTCAGCATCTAGAGGCGCAACACTAACCAAGTCTCACCATAGGATGCGCGAGAACATCTACAGCCTCTATATAGTAGTACCCATTCATTTTTCTCAGCTGAATGCGGACGAGCATTCTGTTTCAACCAGGTGTAAATGTAAATGCGTCGGCACCAACAACCAAAGACGCGTGCACCTACTTGCCATCTTTGCTTGGGATGGGATTGAACCAAACGTTGGGTTTATCTTTGATGTCGAGAAAAAGAATGTTGTTATCGGTGTCGAGCGCTGCAAAGAGAGCCCGGCGTCAGTCTATAGGCACGCTGGCGGGGGAGGGGGGCTACGACTCACTCGTCGTCGTTATCTGCATGTTCGACTCCGGACTAGCAAGCCTATACCACTGAAAGAGACCGAGCATCTCGTTTCGCGAGTCGGCCTTGCACATCGCGTGCGAGAACTTGGCTTCTGGAATGAAGTGCTTGGTGACGGTCTCGTCCAATAGCTTGGCGTCTTTCGTCGTGCAGAGGGTACGAAAGATGCCGATGATTTCTTTCTTGGGGTCCTGCATGACGACGGGCGGGGAGATGGGGATGGATGGGCGCAGGGAGGGGGAAAAGCGAGGGGATGTGGGGGGACGTGTTGGCTCATTCTGGACGGCTTTTATAGCTGGGGGGAGGATCCACTTGGAATTTGGTTGCTCCACGGAAATGCCAATTTTTGGAATGTGGTGGTATGCGGAATTTTTTTTTTTGGCAGGGGGGCGGAGTTGCGCTTGGATTTGGATGCCAGGCGTCTCTCCTCGTCCTCCCCCCCCCATTCCACACACACCAGCATTTGGCATGCCACAAATTGCACGGCTCTTCTGCCTAACGTCGCCAGTCACCACTGCCGATCTTCCGCATTGGCCCAGACCATCTTGAAGAGTAACACCCAAGTCAGTGGCATTGCCCACAACGCCAATCAGTCCCTTGCGCAACAGTAAATCCACAGAACCAGCAGACCAAGGACGCATCGTCTTGCGAATTTTGTTCAACCGACCGCACGGCGAAAAATTCCACATTCTTGGTCACAGCAAGTCATACACACATCTTGTTCGTTCGCCACTTACTGGTGCCACGCTCGCGCCCGTTGCGGCTCTCAAGCGTTTTTATTCACCACCCAGGTGGAGATGTGGAGGTCACGGCACAATGCCAGAGGCTCTTGAAGCCTAGCCATGTCAGACTGTTGGGTGAGTGTCTTGCATCACTCCAATACATTCATTCGATGAGGGGGGCAACTAGTTGGCTTGTCGATGGTCTGTTCGCCGTCGGCGGCAGGTCGCACTGGGGGGAGCATCGCCCCTATTGCTTGAGGTGGAACACGATGCAGAGTGCGGTCTTGAAGTCATACTACCTCACACAGACATTTTGAAGTCCTTGATCAGCACACGTTGAGTCGTAACAGTCGCTTTATCGTGGTCTTGAACAAACTTGCCTGCGCGTCTACAACGTGACGTGACATAAACCCCTGTCTGTGACAGCGTCACGCCCCCACTTCCCATGCGGTATGTCTAGCTCCTCCCTAGGCTTGGGTACATCTTCGTTAGCATTTTAAATCTGTGCAGATGTCGAGAAGCGCACCATTCTGCCATCGGTCCATGATCCGCAGATGCTTCTGGGTTGGGTACTGCAGATACGTACCATCATCTCGTTCTGCCAGCGGCGCTCCAAATACGAGTGGGTCCAAGTTTGTCAAGTTACGGCCCTGGTGACGGAGATTCGCGTTGATTCATGGAAGCTCGTGCCCATGGTCAGCCCTGGTATGTGCGCGGATGCTGTTAGTACCCGTCTGTGGAAGCAAAATGGCGCGGTGGCCGTCACAAACCGAGTGTATGCGCGTTTGGTGCGGTTTTGCCGTCAGAGTGCCCTAGTGGGGCACGGCGTCCGAATTCGACCAAAAATGGTGCCTTTTTTTCTCTCTCTTTCTTCGTTTCTCTTCCTCTTATTTTTGTGATCCCATTTACTTCCGTAGAAGCTTTATTACTCGTTCGACTCTCGTCCTCTCTTCGTTTCCATGGATTCTGGTCGACTCCCAGCTTACCGTTCTTCGTACCTGTTAAGATTTCATCCTTACCCGAGGGTGAAGCCATCAATCCGTGAGAGGGCTGAGGTGAGATCCCTTCCTGTTTCCCTCGCTTTCTCTTACTGGGAGATATTTTTCGTCGTCGACGTCAAACAGTCTTCCCCGCGGGATGTCCAGTTGCAGTACTATGACCCGCTTCCAATGATTCAGGCGAATTTTCAGTTGTTGAAGCATGCACAGTATCCTCATAGAGATGATGGTTCTAGGAAAGCGACACCCCCTTTCTCCTCGATCAGGCCATTCACGGGATGGACGTTGATGCGCAAATTCAGTTGCATCACCGACGTTTGAGCATGTCTTCTCTCATTGTCGTAGGAAACTACTTCCTTACACTTACTCACTGACATTCACACTGGTAACAGGATTTGGCGCTCACTGTCACGAAAGGGGCGTGCTTGGAAGACCAGTAGTTCTCAGCCAAATAAAAAAAGCATCCAAAAATTATATTGTATATAAGGTACCCGGATGTACTTACCCATAATTTTGGGATGTAATTACCGGTAGTGGCTCATCTCAGAGCCAGAATGCAATGGTTGTCTTTTCCAACTCGCAAAATGGCCACCTGACCATCGATGAGGTCCTCCCGGGTCAAAGTGAAACGAGGATCACGCTGCGTCTTGTTGTTGAGATAAATTCCACCCGCTTGAGCCAACTGACGTGCCGCCGCTACAGGTTGATCAGCAACGTATCTCAAACATAGTTGCCAAATTTACACTTGGATGAGGCGAGCCGGTGGATAGCGACAAGATTTGGCAATGGAGTCCGAAACATTTCTTCTTCGGAGCAGTATACAAGTCGAGGATCACCAGTTAGCGATGTGATGATCTGATCAGCTTTGAGAGTGGCGCCATCCATGCCGAAGAGGACTTGGGTTGCTATCCGCGCAGCCTCCAGTCCCTCCTCTGATAGTAGTGACATCATTAGCCATAGCAGATGCAACACGGACATTGACTGACTCCCATGAATCATCAGTGTTACCTCGTCGGCCAGTAGTCTTTGCGCGATGCGGCGTTCTGGAGATATCTAGGAAGGATCAGCATCGCACAAGCGGAATAGGTGAGAAAAGCGTACCTGGTGATCGTGCACAATAGACGATATCTCTTCTATGGGTAACAACGTAAATAGCTTCAGGTATTTCTCCACGTCTGAGTCACTAGTCCGCATGAAGAACTGCGTTGTCGTCGGATCAAAACAAACGTCTACCGAAAGTAAAACAGACCTGGTAGAAATCAAAGCAACTCGTCAAGTTGCGCTCTAACCAGACGGCATTCCCCGCACTCTTGCCAAACTTTTCTCCACGAGACGTGGTCAAGAGGGGTGTCGTCAAAGCAAAACCCTTCTCTTTTGTGGCATCCCCGCTAGGGAGTTCAGTTTTGTTTATCAGTTCCAGGCCAGACAATATGTTCCCCCATTGATCGGATCCACCGATTTGAATGGTACACCCATGGGTTCTGTACAGCTCGTAAAAGTCGTAACCTTGCAGGAGCTGGTAGGTAAACTCGGTGAAGGAGATACCTTGTTGAGTGCTCATGCGCATCTTCACGCTGTCCGGGGACGAGATGAGAAGGATCGCGAGAACGAGCGACACCGTACCTATCTCTCGCAAGCATGTTGCTCACTCGGAAATGTATGCCTGTTGTACGAAGAAACTCGAGCAAGCTGACGTCCTCGAGCCATGCAAGGTTGTTGATTACTTGTACTCCGGAGAGAGCGGTCGAATGAGCGATGCACCGTCTGTCTGCTGCATACGTGGCCGCGCTGTGGAAAAACTTTTGGATCGCCTGAGTGAGCTTCAGCGTGTTCAGCTCGATCTGCGTCTTTTCGGCCGGCTGGCGTTCGGTCAGACGCCCCGAAGGATCTCCAACCAAGCCCGTCGCACCACCTATCTGTGTTTCGCTCAGTCGCGGAGGGAAAGAGGCGACGTTCGGGGACCTACGAGCGCAATTGCCTTGTTGCCCCGCAATTGAAAATGGAGCAAGCATAGCAAAGGGAGAAGATGTCCAGCATGCAGCGCCTTTGCGGTGGGATCTATACCGAGATAGACAGTGCGAGGCTGCTCGAGGTGTCTTCCAAGGTCGTTAGGGCTAACTCTGTATCAGTCAACGCGCTCCCTGAGCAAGGCGAGCGCACCCACCGAGTCACGTTCGCGATGAACTGCCTGGAGGTGAGCTCCTGAACGAGACTGTGGAAATGTCTTTGGGCATTGACGCGACGCCATCGACGGAACATGTGACGAAAGCACAAAAACGACAAGATCTGATCGGGAAGCCAATACCTTTAGTTGCACTGCCACAGCTTCGTCCCTCTGCGATCATGATGAAGTTTCAAGTTATTGCACAATGCCATACCACAAAGGCCCGCGTCTGCCGCATGGAGCTCGCTCGTAAGCCCCGCCTTTTTTTCTCGATATCGAATTCGCACAGACTCGTCCGCAAGATGGCGTCACGATGCTCCCAACATTTATGCCGGTCGCTACACAAGCTGCCATCAAAGGCCTGACACCACAACAAGTCGAGTCTCTCGGGATCACGCTCATCCTAAATAACACATACCACCTGAATCTGAGACCAGGGACAAAGGTGCTCGAAGAAGCCGGAGGGGCACACGCTTTCCAAGGATGGCATCGGAATATGTTGACAGCAAGCGTTTCAAGTATCGCACACAACAACCAGGATATTCATCCGTGCTGTTCTAGGATAGCGGAGGTTTTCAACTCGTCTCGCTAGACAAGTTTACAACCATCACGGAGGAAGGGGCACTGTTCGCCAGCCCTTTTACAGGCGAGCCGACTATGTTAACGGTTCGAAACACAGCTGTATGGCCCGTTTCCGCTGTGACTGATACATGCTTAGCCAGAAGAGAGCGTTTCGATACAGCATTCCATCGGTGCAGATATCATCATGCAACTAGATGATGTCGGTATGTATGGCCGTGGTATAGCCATTGTATCAGACTTCTGACGCAGCCTACTAGTCAGCAGTCTGACAGTCGGGCCCCGGGTGGCAGAAGCTATGCAACGCTCCATCCGATGGCTTGATCGATGCATCGCACAACACGAACGATCGGGCCGAAAGGGCAGACAGAACATTTTCGCAATCGTTCAGGGAGGATTGGACGCTGCCCTCCGTGATCAGTGTCTGGATGCTATGGTTGAGAGAAAGGAGCATGTAGCAGGGTTTGCCATAGGCGGACTGAGCGGAGGAGAAGAGAAAGGTATGTTCCACCATCATTTATCGAGAAATGACTTCCGCCTGGTTGCATTCAGATGTTTTCTGGAGAATGTAAGGGCCACCCACATGGTCATAATGCAGCCTTCTCACCGTCCACAGCATCAAGCAGTGTGCAGACAAATTACCGGTTGATAGTAAGCCCCTTTCGGACCGCGTACGATACGAGGTTTCATACCCCTTTTTACTAGGGCCACGATACTCGATGGGCGTCGGTTTTGCTGAAGGTGAAACGTTCAGTGCACTTTAAAATGGGGTCCTCACCGACCCTTATTACAGACCTGCTGGTCTGTGTAGCGCTAGGCATCGACATGGTGCGTCTTGTAAACACAGCCGTGTAAGACTCGGAGGGTACTGAGGCCCTTGCTCAGGCGGACTGTGTATTCCCTACCCGGACGGCCCGATTTGGTGTTGCCTTAACCTTCAAGGGCCCACTCAACCTCCGTGCGTGCACGTCATCGTATCAGACAAAGTATCGACCCCTTTCCCAGGGCTGAAAAAGCACGCAAAGAGCATGGATCGAATCGATGACAATTGTCCCTGCCCAACCTGTTCGACTGGCACGCCTCGCGCGATGCTCCACCACATCGTCACGATCGAGACCGCAGGAGCGCACGGTATCTTGGCTTCGCCTTAATTACCGTCTCATTTTGACGTTCCAAATCCGCTCACAGCGCTAACGCAACATAACTTGGTGTTCCAGGCACAGGTCATGGGCGGGGCTCGAGATGCAATCTTGGAAGGAAGGTTCCCTGAGTACCTACAAACGTTCTTCAAGAGCTATTTCGGCGAGCAGGGATACCCCGACTGGTGCGTCAACGCCTTGAGAAGCGTTGGCGTAGACTTGCTACAAGGAGTGGATGTGCCGGTGGTTTCCGGAGCAGGCGCAAAGTGGGAGTATTCAGATATTCGAGGTGAACAAGAAGGTGGTCCGTAGGACGACTTGTATGCTACTTTTTACTTTTTCGGCTCGGTCGAGCATTCTTTGCCCGTCTCTTCTCCGCAATTTTACGAGTCTTGTGGATTTGATCGACCGTCTTGATCTCATTCTTGACACGGCGGAGGGACTTGCCACCGAGTCGTTTGCCGCTGTCCTTCTTGAATCCATTCCCGTTCCCACCACTTTTGACTGGCCGCATTTCCGAGTCCTCGCCCTCTCCACCGGTGGCGCTCTGTCTCTTCTTGAGTTGCCTCGACTTGCGTTCGTAATCCTTGGAGAACTTATCGAATGGCTTCGCTTCGAAGACCTTGTTGTGTTTCCATCGCCGTCCGCCACTCGCACGTGCAGAGGCGGGTAGCATTGATTCCCGTTCTCCGATTTTTGGAATCGTCACCTTTGCTTTCTTCTTCCATTCATCAAAGCGGCCACTCCTGTAGGTGGCCGGAAGCCGCGTCCCGTTCTCTGTCCGCACCAGCTTGATGTTGTCCGCACCGCTTCCGTCTCCCTTGACAAACCTCTTCTTCTTCTTGTCCCACGTCATGCTGGCGTGTCGCTGTCTCTCAGCCACTGTCACATCCCCAGTGATATCAAACGTAGCACCTTGGGCTTGCGCAACAAATGAGGAAGCCCCATCAGCAAGCGAGTATCTAACCATATGCACCTTAGGCGATACGCATGGCGGG
The DNA here is from genome assembly GCA_038094675.1 of Spongispora temasekensis. Taxonomy (NCBI): domain Eukaryota; kingdom Fungi; phylum Basidiomycota; class Agaricomycetes; order Boletales; family Boletaceae; genus Spongispora; species Spongispora temasekensis. The sequence goes on from JBBPUL010000004.1 coordinate 119,396, forward strand.
ATGCCGGAACACATACCCTTTTTCCGTGTGAGCGTCCTTGTGATAATGTGACATGTAGAACTCCTCATCGCGGTAGTTGTCCTTGCCTTTTTTCTTGCCCGACGTCTCAAAGACAGCCTGGAATCGATAAGCCCGTGTCATCAACCACACCGCGAACAATGCGTACCACAATGTCCTCTTCGTCGGCTGTCTCCATTTCGACGTTGCCGAGCTTCGTGCCCTTATCATCCCCTTCGGTGGCAGTAGATGCGGACGCAACAGATCTTTCCGCTGCTTTTTCAAGCGCTTTTCTACGTTCCTTCATCAATGCCGCATTCCCAGTCCCAGCTTTACCTCGCGTTCCCAATTCAAAGACGGTCTCGGCAGGTTTGAACGCATTCACAGCCCGAACCATCGCGAGTCTCTTGTCCTCTTTCTCTCTTTCCTCATCGACGGATGCAACAAGCTCTTCCGTGACAGCTTGCCGCACGAGTGAGAACGCCGGATGTACCCCTTGAGTGTCTCCAGCCCAACCGTCGCCCGACTTTGCCATCTCCTTGGCACGTTTATAGCTCGCTGCGCTCGCCTTCCCCCGACTTCGCTCATACATGGACTGACCACGATCCATGACGCCGCGGAGACTGTGTAGATTGTTGTGGACCGCGTGTAGCGTACGTATGTACTCGACTTCGGCATCGATGACGTCCCGCGGAAAAGGACCAAGTATGAGGGACTGTGTATATGGCTCCTCGGAGGATCGGACGGATGATGGGTGAGAGGGGACGCCAAGCAACGGTCGCGCGAGGAAGAGCTGTAGATCGCACAGATACGAGGCTTCGCTGTGGGTAACAAAACTCCACGCCCAACCCTTTCGGCCCGCACGAGCCGTTCTACCTACACGATGGACAAAGATTCTCGCGCCAACGGGGAAGTCGTAATTGACAACGTGCTCAAGGATGGGGATATCGAGGCCACGCGCGGCGACATCTGTGACGACGAGAATTTGAGTTTTGCCTGCGAGGAACTGGGACATCTGGAAGGTGCGCGTAGATTGCACGAGAGAACCATAGAGGGCAGAAACGGCGTAACCTGCAGCAGTGAGGAATGCGGAGAGGTATTCGACATGATGCTTCGTGGCTGCGAAAACAAGAGTCTGGTGGGGTGTAGTGTGGGCGGGGTATTTTGGCTTTGGCTTTCCTTTACCTTTTAGGTCCTTGTTTGGGACGGCGTCTTCCATGGAATCGGTACTGGCAAGAGGGATTTTGATGACGTCCCTGAGGAGCGAGAGCAGGCAAGCGTCTTTCTCTGATTGCTTCACGGAAAAGAAGGCCATTCGGAGGTCTGTGCTTATTTTGGACTCTGCATCAAGACGGACGAGCTTCGGATCGCGCAGGCCAGCTTTCGCGAACTCGACAAGGGATTTTGGAAGGGTGGCGGAGAACAAGAGGGTTTGGCGTGACGACGGAAGGCGGGCAAGGATCTCGGACAAGGCGGTAGAAAAGCCGAGCTCAAAAAGACGATCTGCCTCGTCAAAGACGACGTACTGGACTGCAGCAAGCGAGAGGGACATTTCGACGATTAGGTGGAGAAGACGGCCGGGAGTTGCAATGATGCTTATCGGGGTAAAGGTTAGACGAGGCCGGTAGGGGAGAGAGTGGATGCACTGACACATCCGGGTTTGCGCTGATCATCTGGAATTGCTCATCCATGCCCTCTCCCCCGACGATCAAGCCCCACCGGAGGGACTCCCCCGGGCCAATTTTAGAGTCATCGTCGTCATCATCGGGGGCATCGCCAGCATGGGAGACGGCGTCGCTTTTCCAGGCTCTGACGAGGCTTTTGCCGACTCTGAGAACCTGGAGGGCGAGTTCCCTGGCTGGCACGAGTATGACAGCGCGTGCGCCAAATGTGTGGGAGTGGCGTCCGCCGAGACGGTGTATGAGGGGAATCATGTACGCGAGGGTCTTTCCGGAGCCGGTGCGTGCCATGCCGACGAGGTCGCGGGGAGGTGCAGTGAGGAGGGAGGGGATGGTCGCACGCTGGATCGGGGTGGGGGTGCGGTAGCCCTGAAGAGAGAGGGCGCGTAGAAGGGACGGGTGGAGGCCTGGCAGAAAGTTCTGAGAGTCAGTGTACGGCGGGGGGGAGAAAAGACTCACCCATGCTCTGGAAGCTGCCACCGCCGACGTCTGACCTTGACCTTGTCTTTGTTTTCTTGAGGAGCTGTGCGCCGCCCTTGATGTCGCGGGTGTGCATTGCGCCGTGTATGAATGCATCGAGGCCGTCGTCGTCGGTGTCGGTGTCGGTGTCGGTGTCGGGTGCGCCGGTGCCGGTGCCGGTGAGGGCGGTGATGGATCTCTTCCGTTTGAGCGACAGCATTGGCGATGCACTTCACTCCACTCCGGAACAAGCAGGGTCTGGAAAAAGCTGCGGGTCGGCTGTGCCTCGCCGTATAAATTCAATCGCCCCCTCTCCCAAGTTCTCCCCCCCATCACGACTCTCATGTCCATCATGTTCCGCTTCCTCCTCCTCACCATCTTCTTCTCCCTCATCGCCCTCGTCGCCGCACTCCCCGTGGCTCGCGATGTCTGGGTCCCCCCGATCACCTCCCCCACCTCCTCCACAACATGGTACCTCGGTGGCACCTACACCGTCACCTGGGACACTTCCACAAAGCCGAGCCAGGTCACCAACCCCAACGGCGAGATCTATCTCCGTGTCAATGGCGAAACCCTCCTGTCCGAGCCCCTTGCAGAGGGCTTCCTCCTGACCGCTGGCACCGTCGACGTGACCATTCCGTCGGACATAACACCCGCCGACGACTGGGAGGTTGTCCGTAAGTACTCCCTACTCTGCTCGTCTACCCCCCGCTGACCGTCCTTCCAGTCTTTGGCGACTCGGGCAATTTCAGCCCCCCCTTCTCCATCCTCGCCCCCTCGTCATGATGACCATGATCATATATGTACACCAGTTAAAACTCTGATGACCTCATGATGTACACACAGACCTCCCCCTCCTCCTTCCCTTCATGGACTCTGCACATATCTCGGACACTGTACAATGTTATCGTCTCATTCGTTCATACATCTACGTGCATCTGGACCATCTGTTCGCATTCCCTGTATTCGATGTAGTGTTTGATGTGAATACATACTAATTCTGCGGGGCTCTTATCGCGCCTCCGAGTTGTACATAACTGAGTCTCATGCATCGTGTAGGAAGCGTGCCTCATTCATCCTTCCACGTTAACAGCGTACACTTGCTGTGTGTCTCCCCTCCTCTCTTTCTCCTCCATGCTCAAGTACCTGATCGCAGGTGCCGCCGCTGTTGCGTGCGCATTATATGCATACTTCTCCGATTCGGGCGATCGAGATGACCGGCCCCCGCCTCATTCCCGATCGTACGAGCCCCCTCAGCCGCCGGTTTATCGTCGCCCTGAGCAGAAGAACCGGAAAATCATCGAGCCTCCCCGTCCAAACATCGTCCTCCCGGCGCCAGAGATCGCGCCAAATGATGACCCTACCTCCCTCCGAACGAGGGCTGAACAAGAGGCCGATCTCATGAAACAGTATTTTCAGCGAAGCAACGACGCCTATGCTCGTCGTGACCACGTCAGCGCCAAAGCCTTCTCAGCGCAAGGCAAGCGCCACGAATCCACCATGAAGAACCTCCACGCCCTAGCCAGCGCATCCATATTCAAGGGTAACGTCGTACCCGCCTGTCTTGCGCACTCCGCTCTGACTGAGAGGAAAAAAAAACCCACAGAAAATAACCGCGTAAGGCGATATTGGATTTGTTGCACCAGTGATTTCCTGCACGAATTATTTTTTCAGTACAACGACGCTTCTGAGGTTGACCTGCATGGTCTCTACGTGAAAGAAGCCATCGCGTATTCGGATAAAGCTATCAAAGAAGCGCGACGAAGAGGTGATTCCGAGGTCCGTTTGATTGTTGGTATGTATATGTCGGCATTTCGCCCGCACAAGTTCGAAGGTCTCCTTGGCAGGTAAAGGAAACCACACCATCGGAGGGATCCCCAAGTTGAAACCTGCATTGCAAAAACACTTGCACAAGTGAGTACTCCTTGCAAACAATCAAGCAACACTAATCGGTGTTCTAGTTGCGGGATCTCCGTCGAGGTGGACCAGAGCAACCCAGGTGTACTCTTGGCTCAAGTGGGGAGCAGAGGTTATATGTTCTAGGCCTAGATCTGTCGTAAATTCTTTTTACGGTTTATTGTTTTGGCACTTTCCTGCATTGAAATTGAGGTACAAGGCACAAGGCGAAACGTCTCATCGTTTCATCGTCAAAGCCGCGGGTCCGCACCCCGCATTGACCCTGTGACAACCAAATGTGCCAAACTATTGGTCAGTTGATCAGTGGAGTGACAGGTTCCATGGCAGGGACGGTGGCAAGCAACATTGTCCACTTCGATAAATACATGACAGTTCTAGGAGGCTAGTCCACGCGGATTGCGCTATACAGTCTCCGCACAACCCAATAAGAAGCAAGGAACCCGATCGTTCCTGAGGACCTTCAGCCACCAAAAAGATGATCACGAGTTCCGAAAAAGACGCACCGGTGATGAGGAAGTCGAACAGACAGATGAGAAGCAAGTACCCCAGGTAGAGCATAACGCTCGTAAAAGAACCAAGCGAGAGGCGCGAAGCCCAATAGAACAATCCATAGAGGAGAATCCAAAACGCACTCCCTCCTCCGGTCATGAATGCGCGCCAATGCCAGCTGTCGGAACCCGTTAGGCACCGTTGCGTGTTCGGAAGTTGGAAACAAGTCTCACCGATATTCTTCTGCACACAAGTTAAAGTACGTGAAGAGAATCGTGACTGTGCCGGTCGTCAATGCAACTACTCCGGCTGTGAGCGACAAGAAACCAAATGCATAGTAGGCGCGCGAAGCAAAGAGGCTCGACATGATAAAATACAGCTCGACGAATGCAGCCCCTCGAATATGATTCAGCCTAAGACACAAAACAACAAGGACGATCTCACCGAACGGTAGAATACCGGCAAGTAGTATAGATGCCTACCCTGAGGTTTACAAGTTGTCCAAAAAATATGTGGCGCGACATACCCAAGGCTGAAGATAGCGGGGAGCAGGGGGTATTTGCCGAGGTATTTGATTCACCCTCACAGGGTGCGAGACAGCCTGCATTCATCTTGTAAGCAATCGCCCAGCAAATGACAGCACAATTACCCCTTGACGTGACCCAATGTAGGACCCAATGGCCGAGAGTGGCGCAGAGATACCAAACCAAAGTAACACAATAAGAAGCATCGTTGCTGCATCTGGCGTTGGAAACAAGCCAACGCTGAGTGAGGAATTCACGCACTAAAGGGAACGGCTCCCGAAGATCCTGCAACGAGGAGGAAGAAATTGAGCAGGAAGATGATGATGAAAACCAGCCTGCGTCACACAACTTCAGCTTGAGGTGGTTGGTAAGCCTATAACAACGTACGTTGGTAGAACGGTAGCAGTTACAAAGGCATTTTTTCTGCGATTCACACCTCCGAGAGACGCATATACACGGCTAGAGTAGTACCCGCCGATTCTGATCAAGCACGCGTCAAGGGAGTCGAAAAATATTTAATAAAAGGAAACAAGAGTTGCGTACCCGCCAAAGAACGACCAACATACCATCATAACGGTGGCGAGTGAACCACGATTCGATGGGGAAAGAAAGCCGAGCAACGCAAAAACTGTAAAATGTAAACGCGCGAAAGTGCGGACGACTCGGAGCGGTTACCAAGGGTGACTGAGCACATTGCACAGAGTTGTGCACCATTTCCAACCATCACGGCCAGGAGCAACGAGAAACGCGGGGTGCGGAATACCTCTCCATGTACGAGTTTCCAGCCCCAGTCCTCTTGAACGTCCTCCTGTAATATATAAATATTCAGACAAGGACGAGAATGTGCGACACGTCACGAACACTGAGATCGATGGCGTTGTAGCGGGATATCTACGGGAGAGATCAGTCAGGTGTTGGCTGTCAACATGAAAATGCTCACGTCTCTTGAGACTGTACGTAGGAGAATAATAGACACCATGACACAAAGAAAAACAACAATCACGATCGAATTGATAATGCTGAACCAATGTATTTTTGGATCGAATACGTGGAGGTAATTGTCCCACCGTGTGGCCTAGGGAAATTCGAGTCGATTTCAAGGGTGAAGTAGCTCACGTACCCATGGGGTATCTGATTCCTAGCAGAAAACCTAAGGTTTACCCACCAAAAACCGAAAGTGGTGCTCACGTTCCAAGTCACTCGATATGTATAGCGGACGGTTGTCGTCTGCGTCTCTGAAAGTGAAAAAGGTTGGGATGCGGAATCACAGTCAAGGACGTCTCCTTCCTGAGAGCCACCACGACTGGCGACGAGTAAGCTCGCCGAAAGGTTGACCGCACGATTGCTCACCTAGATGGCCATACCAAAACCCCGACTACTCGATACAAGCCTGGTTCGCGTTCATGGTACCTTCATGCTACTGGGTAAGAGTGACGTCATCAGAGGGCACCGAACGCAAACCTCAAGACGATATCGTAATGATTGTTCAAGTATGGAATCTCGGCGTCATCGTCCCCAAGATTGAAACCCATATCATAGAATATGTCACCTGTCTTCATGTCCTTTTTCATTTCTGCTGCCGGCAAGCCGTCGATGAGCCAGTTGAGCGCATAATCCTCCCGTATGCGGTCATTGATAAACTTTGCATCCTCTGGCGGTACAAACTGAGTGCAGAGAGTGCGGCATGTTCCGTTATCCTCCAGCATTTTGATCTGACCCACAAGTGAGGCTAAGCGATTCCTGCCACTTGCAAAATGAAACGCACGTCATATGGCGAATTAAAAATACGGTCCCCGAAAAGAATGGAGCCCAATGATTCGGGTTGACTCTTCGGGCCATCTTTTGGTTCGCAAAAATGAAACGCAGGGTTGTAGTAGTCGTCTTGTCGTACATATCAGTACCACTGCGAGAGTTAGATTCAAGATGAACCTACAGTTAATCAGCGATTTCTAGATGTGCAGGGTCAAGTTAGTGTGCGACACCAACCAAACGAAAAAAATAACGTACTAGTTTTGAATCATCCCTCCCTGTCAGCATCGGAGTGAGAGCGTTGACAAAGAGGTCTACTTGCTCCCCTTGCTCAAAGTTGCGAGGTGCAGCACCAGGCAAATAGAATGCGCTGACGCTAACCACTGGGAGCAACAGTAAACTGCCCAAGAACAAATTATAGTAAGACTCCCTCATGATTGACGAGGACAACGCTGAGCCAGCGCGAAAGAACGGAACAGCCCTGACAGTCTTCCGATGCCACGTTAACTTGGAACTTGATTGTACGGGCACGTGACCCTCACGTGAGTGCAGGCCTACAAGTACAGCGACTACTGGCCGACTACTGGCACACTGCGGCGCACTCCTAAACGGCTAGTGGCTCAAAAACGCATGGATCTTGTCTGAGATAAATTCGACATCGATAGGATTTGCCCCTCCTCCCGCAACATGACCCCAAACAGTTGGTATGATGTGCAAACTAGCATCTCGAAGATGCGAAACTTCCACTTCGCTATCTTCTGGCTACAGGAATATCAGCATGAACACGATCTGAGCTATCAGAATCCAGACTAACCGGGAAGTAAAGGTCAGTCTTTGATGGCATGATCAATCCCTTAGCTTGAATACTCCTTAGTGCCTCCTCGTAGTTGCCTCCGTTGCGAACGATGGAGATGTCTCCCCGTTGCCACGTGGTGAGAAGGGCAATCATATCATTGGCGTCCCAGTACTGTATAAATCTCCCCTCCCACCTCTCTCGAATGAATGAGTTCAGGTCAGGATACCTAATAATAGCCTGATCGGGTGTATCCGGCACTTAATCGAGGGACTTGGTCACTTACTCTCCTCCCATAAGATATTGGTGTTCCCTGAACCACTGTGACACTGTGAGGACGTCCGTCATCAGCTACATATATGCTCACCGTTTGTCCGTATGCCCATGCGCAATAAACCCTGCCGAATGCCCGGATGCCATGGTGTGGTGTGGAAGTATAATGTCCATCAGCGAAGTCCTTGGATGCTAACATTGCGGATTTCGGACCCTCGAGGAAGCTTCAGGATCATAACAGTCAGCAACAAACTGGGTGATTACAAGCTAGAAGGCGAGACCATTGATTATGAGGACTGGTTCGTGCCGAGGTGCAAATCGCCACGAATCTCTCCACGAAGTCCGGAAACACCACAGGCCAATGATACGCTTGTTGACCCCCCATGGAAAACCCTACGACACAAAATACCTTTGACACCCCAAGGTATTTGGTGAGAACCGCGTGCTGTGCACGGCTACAAGGTGATTGAGCGACGGTGACAGGATGGCGCACGGAAGAATTCACATATTATCTTCGTACGAGACAAACGGGAAGTATGGCCCATTGTAGGGTGCTGGCTAGAAAGAAGATGCGTCATTTTTCCTGTAGAAATCCATATTTAGGGTGGCTCAAAGTAGCCGCCTACAAGGGAGCCCACGCCTACGCCTACAATACCATCACATATAATTTGGTCGTAGGCTTAGGCGTGGGCTCCCTCGTAGGCGGCTACTTTGAGCCA